>CM060962.1:268291345-268466345 GCA_030765045.1 Tenodera sinensis
CGCGATGAAATATTTAAATGGCATACGTGCTCTCGCGATTGCTTTTGTCCTGCGGCGAACAGTTTAATGATTAATCAGATAATTCCCCCACCACCTTGTGGTGGAACAAAGAGAAGGTTGACGCGTGTCAGAGTTGAAATGCATGTAAATGACATTCCAATCCTTCATTGTCATCATACGAATGTTTCCGCAGAGTCCCCATGTCAGTGGCTGTACCGTCTCATAAATACGGAGCACAAAAATGGAGGACTAATCCTGAGCAAACTTGCTAATATCCTCTCGTACCATTACAGATTTGATGAGGACTTGGAGGGGAAAGGGGGAGTTAAAAGCTGCAAACACCCTCATCTGCTTCTTCTACTTTACTTTAAGGTCTAGAACATGTTACGCGTTTACAGATGTCACCATCTTTCCATGGGCTACCTTCATTTCTTCTACCCACTGGTTTCTAATTTAATATTATTGTTTTGGGAACCGGATATCTACCATTTCTATGTGCTTCTTCCATTTCCTTCTGAAACGTAGTTTACCTACAATCGAGAAAATCTTTAATTAGTCTTTGATGAAATGCCACTGTTGAATAAATGCACATTAGAACTATGTTGGGCAAGAGTAGACCATATTTCACGTATACATAATAATAATAATAATAATAATAATAATAATAATAATAATAATAATAATAATAATAATAATAATAATAATAATAATAATAATAATAATAATAATAATAATAATAATAATAATAATAATAATAATAATAATAATAATAATAATAATAATAATAATAATAATAATAATAATAATAATAATAATAATAATAATAATAATAATAATAATAATAATAATAATAATAATAATAATAATAATAATAATAATAATAATAATAATAATAATAATAATAATAATAATAATAATAATAATAATAATAATAATAATAATAATAATAATAATAATAATAATAATAATAATAATAATAATAATAATAATAATAATAATAATAATAATAATAATAATAATAATAATAATAATAATAATAATAATAATAATAATAATAATAATAATAATAATAATAATAATATCAACAACACTGATGATAATAACAACTATAAGAACAAGAACTCCCTGGCACTACAGGGCGTTTGGGACGTGGCTAGAAATGGACGATCACCAATCGATAGGGAGAGATGCGGCCACTATCACGCTATCGCTGCCTTTATTATCTTCTCTATGAAAAAAATGCAGTGTTCCTATACCCGGGACTTAAAATCCGAACCCGGGATCGAACCTGGGCCACTCCATGGCCGGCAACAGGATCCTCCCTCTATCTAGCCCACTGTGGTACATGCTCTTATTGGAACAAAATTTTCCTCTCTCTCTCTCTCTCTCTCTCTCTCTCTCTCTCTCTCTCTCTCTCTCTCTCGACCTCTCTCTCTCTCTCGACCTCTCTTCTGTTTTAAATATAATTATAGCTCTACGAGAGATACATCGTGAAAAAATACCGAGTAACTAAAATAAACTATTTAACCTCAGAAGGTATAATGAATGCCTAGTTTTTAATTCTTCACTAAAGGCAGAAAAAAGAAGCTTTATGAAGGAATGGCTCGGAGGTTGTAGCTATTCCTAAACATAGCAACGATACAGTAATACAGTTGTAAAATAACAACTTTGCACTTAGGGGATCGTTCTAGTATTTTTTGTAATAAACCGCTCCCAAATTATCGCTCTGATGGTAAATAGAACGTACCTACTTGTTTCATTAAAAGTAAAGCTGAACTTGATTATTTTGAACTATGTTCATTCGAAATTCTGAGTAATTCAAACTTTTAGCATGGTCCCTATACAAGAAATCCGATGTAATTAGCAACGAAATTGAGTGAACGAAATGTTTGTTTAATTCGAGGCAATGCTGTAGTACACATCCAGCAATTAAGCTGTTATGTTGAGAGACAGCAAAATTTGAGTAAAACAATAATTGTTTTCCAATTGCTTAAAAGCTAGAAGGGGAAAAATTCAAGAAAATCCCCCATTCCAAATTACCCGTTATATGGAAAATGTTTCACAAATGTTCGTTTTCTCAAAAGCAACTAGTGATTGTGAGTCATACATCATCAATTAAAAATATTTCGTGAATTATCTGGGAATAGCTTAAATCCTCTTGATTCTGAATAACTTCATAGAGGTAAACCCTAAGAGAAACAAATTCTTGTTGCAGAAAAGGTGTTGATTTGATTAAAGCATACAATTTGTGTTCGAAGTTACCGTATTCCTTGTTACTGCTTTCCACTTTAAAACAGTTATAGTTTTCTCCAATAGAAATCTTCCTGTCTCATCCTTGGAGGATGCTAAACCTAAATAGCAATTTTAGTTTTTAACCAACTTTTCGTTTTTGAGTTATGCTGCCTCCCACACACTGACCTTTTTCTAAAAGCTTTTAGATTTAGGCATCTCAAAACGTGTATTTCCGGTTAAATCTCGGGATTTGAATTTTTGGAGGAATACACCTCTTTACTGTAAGTACATGGTATAGAAAATAACTATTTTATGCACCTGTCTGCTCAGCACTATTTTTTCAAATGCCTAATATAAAATATTATTTTAGCTTGTGCATATTCGTTTATAATATTAAGTTACTCCCATATAAATCCATCATTTGCAGTTTCGTCGTTAAAACAAACCCTGCATAGAGTTTGCCATTGGTTTACATTCTTTCCTGCGCACGATTTTTGTGTGGCCTGCACACGTTTGTCACACGAAGCAGTTTCCATAGAAAAACCGAAAGAGGTCTTGGTTTGCTTATGTTAATGATGAGAGGCCGATCGTTTACAGATCCATTAGACAAACACTCATCTGTACACGCCTTTAGGAGACAATTATGTAGGTGGAGTGATGTACTGCACTCCACGGCAGGTGTACCAAAGTGACGGACTACATACTGGTGGTACCCCTGCGGGCTTCCCTACAATGCTGCGCCTTCCGGCAGTTAGGGATCGATCGGGATCCGATGCATTGACCCTCTGTGTAGAGACCATAAATTATCTGTCCTTAACGGAGGACAATCTGACAAGGCGTGTTCAGCCGTCGAGTGCAGACAGGCGAAAGAGCTTTATTGGAGCCCAAGTAAAGTAAGACATAAGCTCGTAAATTTGTTGCTCTTATTACGAGGGAACGACGAATGTTCCTTTACCAAACCTTTAGGTACAAAATCCACCATGGTTGGTTATAGGGTGGAGTGATAAGAAGTAGTTGTGTTTACTTGCACTTTACATGTGTTTGAATAAAAGAAGCAAACACTTGTGAGGCAAGTACACCGGAAAATCTGTGAAGTACCTATACTGTAAAACGTGTTGAATAAAACAAAAGTGAACACTTGCAGTAGAAGTAAGGAAGGTTGACGAGAGGCTACCCCATCGGCCGAACACGTGTATCATGTCGCAGTTTCTGTTAAAATCGTAGCTCAAATGCATATCTGGGAGGTAAAGTCCTATAAAGAAAGGAGAGATCTAAACCCTGAAATATTTAAAGCACTACTTAGGTTTAAAGGAAGAAGTGTTGATCCCTTAACTGCCTATTTTCTTATCCAGCTTGCAGAAACATCCAGCAAAGAAAATAGAAATATTACTACGCTACTTAAATATAACAGGCTAAACGGGTGCATAGAACATTTTGGCAAAAACATGAGGACGGAAATAAAATAGAGACTCCAATATATTATATGTAAACCAGTGCAGATGTACTATTTTGAAACGTAGACACTAAGAACAAGAGAAAAGTCAAGATTGGGAACAGGCCAATGGGCTTTCTACGGTCATTGGTGGGCGTTATTAGAAGAGATGGGGTTAGAAACGCTACAGTAAGGGAAGTTATTGGAAGAAAATCTCAACAAAGAAGCCAATTGTGCCAAAAACGCTGGAAGGAACATGTCCTTCGTATGCCCCATTCAAGCTACCCACGGCAAGATCTGTTTTATAAATCTTCAGGAAGAAGTTTTGGATGACAACTTCAGTTAGCTTAGGAATAGCTCTATACCTAGGCCCAAACCTTGTGAGGAAGAAGACTACGGTGGTTAAGTGGTTTTGGTTATCAAAATTGAGTGGCTGAAGATTTCGGGATTGATTGCACCTGTTTGTAAAACGATATTGAATGTTCTGAAAGAACTGCGCCGAAAGCAAACGAGTAGATAGTTTTCCCAAATAGTTTAAAGAAAATGAGCACAACAAGAAAATGGTTGAATAAGTTTCAAATTCCCTAGGTAATTTGCGCATCTTTATATCTTTGCATCCACATAGAGATAAAGAAATCAAGAAAGTGTAGTGACGACTGCATGAATTGTTGCTGCTGATTCCTGTATGCCCAAAAATTTGTCCTTCGTGAATTTACCGCTATAATTTTAGTTTTAAAAGCTCAGGAGTGCGTGTTTGCCAAAGGAGCGGCCAGTCTTAGAAGTAGATACTTGCAGGTATATTAAGAAAACTATGGTAAGCAAATACTCTAAATTCATGCGACAAATTGGTATTTGCTAGCAACCAAGCGGGATGGCTCAACGGTGAGGTCTGTGACGCGCATTCGGGAGATCGTGTGTTCGATTCCCGGGCTGACCTTCCAATCCCGTGGGTGTTTTCGGGGTTTCCCTGGGTTGCTAGGCGAATGCTGGGAACGTCCCGCTTGGGCGAATGAAGTGAGTGAGAAAAAGGATGCTCTGTGTAAACTTGCGTGCAGCGGTGGTGCGGTCTCCGGCTTCCGAGTCTCCCAGGGGGATGTGGCCACCTGCAGCAGGGAGAGTGGCGGTTGTACTAGATGCCACCGGGAAGCTACCATCCAGAATTGTTAGGGACCCTGCTCTTTGCTCAGTAGGGGCTCCTGGATCGGTCGCCTTCTATCTTCTCTGCCTTACCCTTCTTTCCTGGGCCATCCCCTTGCGGGGCACAGGCACAAAAGGCCTCCAAGTATTTAATCGGTAATTTCTTGCAAATATTTAATAGTTCCACTTCACCTTTACCTTTCGCGTTGTGCACTTATTATTGTGCTACTCTAATGGCTAACATGCGGCGCGTCCAAGTACGGAGAAAGGATGAAGGCATCCAGTGTCGCAAAAAGCAACGTTGTCACGTTTCCTCCACGTAAGCGTTCGCACTCCATGTTTGACATTTACTTTTTAGAAGACCAATGTAACGAGAAAACTAACAGAATAAGAGAGAAAACTGGGGAGATGTTGCAACGCTGTGTTTCACTCCACGTGGGGGTAATAAACGTCTGTCATTCGTGATTTCTTTGATTGCATTGGCTGAAGTGACACGCTCATTGGTGTAATGTGAAACATCAGGGATTTCCGAGAACAAACAATGCATGTGGCGTGTTTTACCCTGATGAGCTTATTAACCATTAGAGTATCACAATAATACATACAAATGCCGACATATTCGTCTTCCTTCATCAATCATACATTTGTCCATTGTCATTCAGGGCATTGTGTCTCCAAATTTAGAATTCTGCCACCGTCCTAGTCAAGAGACCGTTGGACCCTTCTGGCGCTGACATTTCGGGATAAATTGATTTTCTTGAATTTTATATTTTAAGTAAATTAAATCTGTTGTGTAGTAATCACATTATTCAGGGATACGCATCTGTGAAAAAAAAAAAAAAAAAAAAAAAAACTCCCACAATTTCAAAAATTCCTGAAAGTGCTGGTGTTATTAAAAGCTACATATATTCTGATTTAGTTTTAAATAGTTTTTATAGGTCTACGACCTCTTAAAGCATTTCATATAGAGATATAATATCTACCATGCGATGTACCTACTTTTCCGTATGAATTAATGAAATTGTGCTAACATGATACTTGTGCCATTATTCAGCAGTAATAAATGTAATATATGTGGAACTAATTTAAAAATATGTATGAAATTATATCTAATTACACCCCAATTGCTGTAATAAAATATCAAATGAGTGTACTTGAAATTGTGGATTTTGAAATTTCGCTTAGTTGAAGTGGGGAAAATAATAACGTCCTAATTGTAGTTCCGGTGTTGCAGTTCGAAAAGAACAACTTGGTTTCAAATAACGGTTTCAAAATGAATAAAAACGTCTAAGAGTATTTACACATAACCATAAGAGCAAAATGCTATAGATTTTGAGTTAATCGTCTCACTGGATAGTCCTACTTAGATAGGCACCACTTTTTAAATCACTCCTTAGATTTGTGAAAATGCAAAGCAAAATGTTTCTGAAAACTTAGTATGTCCAGCATTTGCATAAAATTATTAGTTACGGTGATTCTTAATGTTATATTATTTGTTGTCTATATCTCATCTCACACATGACTTTGGACATACGTTTTAAAATTTCATCATCAGGAACTGAGATACATACTTGCCAACTGAAAGGTTGGTTCGTGAAATATACGAAAGAGGAGACACTTTTATGGTTATATATTTTTGTGGGGGGAGGGGGGCGCAGGTTCAAAGTGTTACACATTTTCATCCCCAGACGTGTGAATAGAGTAAATAAAGCAAGTCTGCTTTTACTTTTATGATTATACTTTTTTGTGGGGGGGGGGGCCCTCAAAGTGTATAGATTTTCACCACAGACGTATGAATAAAGTAAATAAAGAAGTCTGCTATTACTTTTATGATTATACTTTTTTGTGGGGAGCAAGCTCAAAGTGTTACAGATTTTCACCACAGACGTGTGAAAAAACTAAATAAAGCAAGTTTGCTATTCTACAACCTGTCTCCCAAAGAGTATACCAGGACTATCATCCTATAATTTGTACTTTATTTTCCAGCAACAAAAATTTGACATGTATCCTCATTTTGTTCAAACAGTTTTAGCAGATGATGGACGCGACAGAGCATTAAATTCTATTGCATTATATTGAAACCTAAGATTACAGACTGAATGTACCACACTAATTGGTATGAAGTGCTATGATATACCAGAGTTTATCTGTGTGACTGTCCTTCATCATGATCATGGACTGCCTTTACTGAGCTACAACAAAGCGGATAGCGTGCGAATTTAAAAATTTGATTGCTCCTCCAGTAACCAGTGAGTAACAAATGGGCGCGAACATTCAGTAATTGACGGTATGAATTGTAAGATCGACTACCTTACTGGGCGCCGTAAATTATAGAGTAAAGTCAGTGCTGTCCCTGGCCGGCATGTACTTATATTCCGAAGATAACTAATAGCTAACATACAGTGGAATATGATGGGGTTAATAAGTTCCTTCCCACTTTTAAAGATTTGGGACAGGTCGCTGTCAAAAAATCAATAACAGCAAATTCAGGTTGCGCTTAAAACGATGTAACTTTACATTTACTTTTTGTTTACTTTTGCAGACTTTCCAGCAGTTGCCTTCTACTCCTGTTTTCCTGAGTTTCCTATCCTCCCACTGTCCTTTAGCATGCTGTTCTTAATGCCAAATCTTACATACTCTTCCACGTTTAAGAAAATGTCACAAGTACTTTTTATGGGTTGTCAGCGCTTTGCCAACCCCTATACTTGAAGAACCAGACCATAGCCTCTGTTAGCAGGTTTCAGGATTCCTGTTGAGTCTGCTCGGGTATCATAGCGGTCTCAGGACCCTAGGTCTCCATCGTACATCACCAGGTAATTCCCTACTTTCCGTTGCCCATTCCTTAGGACGTGGACCTGGAGGTTACATGTTTGAGTTACATTTGTTTTTTCAAAGTTAAGGTGGTGCAAGTTGTTTGAAGTTTGTCGGGCATAAACACAATGCAACAGTTACATAGTGTCTATTCTCAATAACTTAAAAAGTACACAATTGAATCCAATTCTTTCTACAGTATTTGAAATTGCCATCAATGTATCATATTTTGACGCTGCAGGATGGGAGATTCTACCTCTGAAGTAAATTCCGTATCTTCCAGAATTACAATCGATATTGTAGACATCCTGGCTAACTTAGAATATGTCTCGTTCTGTGAGTGTTGCTAGAGCATATGGAACATCTTTGATTGCAGAATGAATTGCTTTTGATGGTCGCTGTGATACTTAATCTTCTGTTTTCCTTCTTCTACTCATACTAACAAATCTTCCTGTTTGTTCTGTCAAATGAAATTTAATGGTTGTGATTTATGTCACTTGGAGTAACGATAGTTCCTCCTTCTGAAGTGTAGAATTTGAGTTCCATGCTACTAACGTACACTAGAACCACTGCAGTTGTACTCTCCGTGCGGTTTTAGTAAACTGATGAGTATCGAATGACTCAATTCTTTCAGTCAACAGTTGATTAGTGAGAGTCATGTCACTATACTCCTTTTCCCATCTCGCGTTTGTCACAATTTACTCGAATACCTTCATTCCAGAATATACGTCTACCTCTTGCCATCACCTGGCGAGGTCCTGGTAATAAACAGGTTCTTATCCGGAATTTGCATACGGCTTCCCTCAAGTAAATTGCTTATCTTATTCACCCTACATAACTGCCGGATAAGTTTCCCATTTTTGTGGCAGTTTTTGTTTATATTTGATGCTATGAAGCGTAAAATATGGACTAGAAAGCTGTGTATAGCCTAGGAGGTGGTGGTTTGGTTTTACTATGAGAGAAAGGGAGAGAGTATTACCAAATCTTCAAGTGTTCTTATAAACTGGAATTCCCTTTTCTTTTACATGTACTTTTTTACATTTACTACACTGAACAATATTACGCATTCTAAATTACACGTCGTCATCACAAACTATTACGTTGTGCTGGATGAGGGAATGTTTTACGGGTTTCAATTTCAGTAAGTAGGAAAATATGTAATTTGTCTGTATGCTTTTTTGCGTTGGATTACGTGGTTCAGAGGTTCTTTTCTTTCGCGCCTGTTAGGAACATGAAGGAATGTATGTTAAAATAAACATAGCTGCATTATTTCACGAAAGAGAAGACGATTTTTATAAAATTATCTGCCATCGAAGTTATTGCAAATTATCAGTCATTGAATTTCTAGGACTTTGCATAAAATGCTCGCAGTATTACCCATGAAAAGCAATGTAAATGTATTGTTAATAACATCTTTTCATGCTATAGTTATATAATTTGTATATAGGTCTGCAAATCACTCCTAAAGTTGACAGATTTCGTATTATCATGAGATATCGGTTAAGGTAGACAGATTTTGCTCCAGTGAACATCTTCTCTTGTCATTTGCATTTCAAACGTTTAGTTGTGTATTTGACATCTATAATTTGTGTTCTCCCATATTTCCCAAGATGTGTACAAATTGGTTTGACAGTCTTCAACACGCCCGAGCAGTAATTTGTCTCAGTGTCTGCGACAGACAGATGGGCAGTCTTCAAGATGAGACAACGGTGAATGAATCCACGCCCACGTTTACCATCAATGAGCTTGCATAACTCCACCTGGGCTCAGGTGGGAAGTTGTCCAAACATAAGCTGGAATAGATGTCAACATACATACTGGTTAGAATACTTGAGTGAATGGAGATGACGTAAACAGTCCAGCAGATGTAGGCATGGACAAAACGGGCACGTGGGATTAAGTGCCACGAGAAAACCTAAACTCATCCAGCCAAGAGGGGCTTCATTCAGTATAGGTAGAAGAGCTGCGTGTAGCCCGCATGAATATTATAGCCATTTCTGTAAAGAGCAAATTCATATTGTCAAATCTGTTAGTTTTGTATCTTTTCAGCAGCGTTCGCCATTGCGGAGTACCATTAGCGTCGCTTTCTCAGTCTATATAACTCAAACTACTGCACGTATACCAGGTGGCCTAGATCATCTGGAATCGGGGTAAGTAGATAACCCTTCGTGCGTTAAAAGAGTTGCGGAACGCACCGGGGTAAATCCAGTCATAGTGACGCAGTGGCGTGAGCGACCTTCGTTCTGCCTCTTAGCAGATGAGATGAGAGGTAGTTCCCAAGTTGAACTATTGTGTGTAGTCCGTGATAATAGACTGTAAACAACCGAACAGGTTCTTATAATGTTTTGCACTTTACTTACAGCGACTTTACTTTCCAGGGACCAGGCTCACTACCATACATATATTATCTAACATTACGGATTACCGATTGTGAACTGCCGTAACAAAATACATGCAAACATATGGGCACGTAATGTTCAATGGCACTTGTTCGCTTCTTATTATTGTTGTACTTTATTATTACTTTTATTATTTATTATCTTTCACTAGAATGTTTAAATTCATCTTTATCTTTATTATTATTGTCATCATCATCATGATTATTATTATTATTATTTTTTTAAATTTTTATTACTTTTATAATTATCATTAGTATTAGTATTATGTCATTATTGCTATGGTCACTATTATTATTATTATTATTATTATTATTATTATTATTATTATTATTATTATTATTATTATTATTATTATTATTATTATTATTATTATTATTATTATTATTATTATTATTATTATTATTATTATTATTATTATTATTATTATTATTATTATTATTATTATTATTATTATTATTTTATTATTTTTTTATAGAAATGGGCGCAAAATTCACTTCGACCAACAAGAGGGTTCGAGAAATACTTGGCGACACCCCTGACTTTCTTGAAAGTGTTTTTCGAAGCGATGTATGCTATTTCAGTTCAGCATTTTGTACACCTATTCTATGAATGAAGTCAGCATATCAGTACCGTTTGATGAAAATAATATAATACCTAATAGTAAACCATACATAACAATAACAAAAATATTAATATTGTAATAATTATACTAAAACTTATGAAAATAATTTTGATGATTAATGATTATGGTGATAACAGTAATAACAACATAAATAATAACTAACAAACTAATGAGCATACTAATAATAGCAATAATCATAAAGATAATAACAGTAATAATATAAACGATGATAAGGAAATGACAAACATTGTAATGAAAGTCTATAAAAATAATAAAACTACAATATAGTAATACGAGTAGTGATAGTGGTAGTGATAGTGGTAGTGGTGGTGGCGGTAGTGGTGACGGTGTCGGTGGTGGTGGCGGTGACGGTGGTGGTGGCGGTGACGGTGGTGGTGGCGGTGACGGTGGCGGTGGCGGTGACGGTGGTGGTGGTGGTGGTGGTGGTGGTGGTGGTGGTGGTGGTGGTGGTGGTGGTGGTGGTGGTGGTGGTGGTGGTGGTGGTGGTGGTGGTGGTGACGGTGGTGACGGTGGTGACGGTGTCGGTGATGATTATAACAAAAGATACATCAATGAGATTAATAAGACACGAACGAGTGCCAATGAAACATTACGTACCCTCATATTACCATGTATTTTGTTACGGCACTTTTACAATCTGTTATCCGTAATGTTAGACAATATACGGGGGTGAGTTTATGCCCTGCAAAGTAAAGTGCACAACATTAAGAGAACCTTCTCGGTTGTTTATATTCCATTATCACGGACTACACACAATACTTCTACCTCTAGGCAGAAGAAAGGTCGCTCACGCCACTGCGTCACTATGACTGGATTTACCCCGGTGCGTTCTGCAACTCTTTTAACGCACACCCCGATTCCGGATGAGCTAGACCACGCAATTAAAATTGTATACATAAAAATATTGTTTACATATGTACCTTGGATATAACCTGTCATTCGCAGATGTAGTTGTTATAAACGACAAAATAGTAAAGTTCAATATATCTGTAGGAATAATTAATAGTGTCTTCAAACCAGCTTTTGTACAAAAGTACTGTCATCTAAGGCTATGCAAAACTTAGCACTAGCTGTGGCATGCTGTGGCAGTGAGACTTGGATCCTAAAGAAAAGAGAAGGAGAATAACTGCTGCAGAGATGGACTGCTAGTCATACTTAATGGTATCTAAAGAACAATGAGTTTGTTTCACAAGATCTGAAGATGCAACCAGTCCTAGAATATATACATTAGCAGAACAATTGGAGACAACACCTGCATAGGGTGGGCCCAAAACGCATTTCCAAAGCTGTAATGCAGTATATTCCTCGGGGAAAGATCACCCGGGCGTCACAAGAACAGATGGAGGGATGAAACTTAAGTGAGATCGTAACAGACCACATGGCCCAACCCTTGGAAGAGTGAAGAAGTTACAGAGTTATTTCTTTTGTATGAACTGCTATACCTTCGCGTTGAAATATTTTCGGTATTGTGACCGCGGCGGGGTTGTCTCTTATGGGCCTGTTTACTCTCTTTTGGTCGTTCCGAGAAGGCTGTTTTTTCCCAACTTCACTTTCTTTTCGGGGCCTGACTAGCACTGGCGGACAGTTGACAGTTGAGTTCAATGCACAGTGCCGAGTGCAGTTAGGCTGTGAATTGTGGCTCAGCAGTTCAATTGTGATTCGATGGATCAGTTGTTTTGTTCTGAGCGTATGCAACAGTGTCTCAAGTGTAACGTTTGTGCTACACTAAGCGCCTAAATCATAAATCAAATGTGTTTAGCAGAAATTGGAGTCTTCAATAATTACAATAGAATTGATCAAAGCAAATCAGAGGACACGTTTCAAATTAGTTTGATTTTGAAGGAAAATTAGTGGTAGACTGCGCCATAAAACTGTCGCACTTGAAATTTTAACTACGTACATTTATAATATTTCATTCCATCTTTCCTTGTTTTTTATGTTGCTTAACAAACCTTTAACTGTGTGAGACACACTGTTTAATAACTGAGTGAATGAAATGGGTGAAATGATTGCTCTGAAATGAAGCCGAGGTTCATAGTCCTTACAGTGATCCAACCTTCTTCTGAATATAAAATACCTTCCAAAAGGTATGCGGGTAACAACCCAACTGAGATTCAAAATCAGGGCCTCTTGAATGTGGGGCAGACACGACATCAAAACCTCGGAAATTGACGTAACAAAGAGTTTGGTTAGTTCTTCAGCTCATTCCGAGAATATTCTCTCTGGTTATTTCTTCTGTTGCTTTTAAAAGTAAGCAACAGATGCGTACTTTTGGCCTCTAGTTTGTGAGACTAGTGGCGCTTTAAGAAATGAAACATGATTGCTTCTGTTTCACTCATCTGTCAGTTCTCTTCTCTACCTTGATATGGATGTTTGTGTTCTGTGCTAATTCTCATTTCATATTTTTCATATATTTCGCTCTTTTGTTCCTTTCGGCGTTTTTTGCCTTACTTGATTCTCGTTACTTTTTTCTGGCCTGCTTATTTTTACTGGTGTTCTTTTTGATTATCCTTTTACGCCCGTCGCATCTTCTGTTATTATACCTCTTGTGTTTTATGGCAATTTTTTTTAATTCCCTTTTCTTGTCCTTTCCTTCTTCTGTCCCTGTTCTGCTGTCATACCTTCACATGTCTTCATTGCCACTCATATTTTCTTTCCCCTCGTCTTCCCTCTCCCTGACTCCCTCTCTCTCTCTTATATTCTAGTCACCCAGTGGGCCGAACATATTTCCTACACTTTCTGTTGTTTTTATCCCTTAGATCAGGGCCTCTCAGGGTGCATGCACCAGTACATTGCGCGGTGCAAAGTGCAAAACGCTACTGCGAAAAGTTGACTTCGGTGCAATCACCCATAATCTCTCCTTTCGCTTGTCTCGCTCGCTTTGCCGTCTCCAGCACTGTTTCTTCCTCATTGCGTAACGTTTACAGTGCACAGTATTAAACTGGCTAATTTGGTTTTTATGACCAAACCTGACCCTTCTACAAATGACCGGTAGAAACCTCATTTTTTGATAAAGAATGTCTTTATTTTTCCTCTCGAATGACCCCTTTGCTATGATTTCATCATATTTTTCTGCGTGTGCTCTGTTGTAGATGATTTTTGCACAATTATTGAACCGTAGATGAGGCATTTGTGTCTATCGTCACATATTCAGAAAGAAAAAAAAAACAAACAAACAAACAAACAAAGAAAAAGAACGTCCCTACACTGATTAAATGGGCTTTGGGCATTCTTTGCTTTTTTGAGCAGGTCGCTTCATTATTAGGTAGTTGTATTACGCGTATTTATTTCACTGACAAGCAAGCTATCAACCACGCTTCCTCGGTTCTTCGCTCAGCAGCGCATTTTTGTTATTCTTTTGTATTTTACATAGTTACCGCATACCCGATTTTTAGAGCTTTCTTTTGGAACATTGTGTTGTTTCATTATCATCGTTAATTTAATTATACACTGCTTCCCTTGCACACACACACACACACACACACACACACACACACACACACACACATACACACACACACACACACACACACACACACACACACACACACACACACACACACACACATATATATATATATATATACCATATTGGTAAGTATCTATTTAGTGTAGTTGCAAATAGCCGATTCAGTTTCCTCAGAAGAAAACAAACGAGACTTTCAAACATTGCGATCAGCATAGTTATAAAACAAGAAGAATGCCCTTGATATATTCTAGCGTCCAGTTTAAGGGAGAGAAACTTGTCTTTACATGCAGATACAGATTTTCCAGTGGTTAATTTTCTTAGTTTTATATTATTTCAATTTACTGGTTTTTAAACTTATTTTAGTAGTGCTTACAGGTTTGCTTTCTATGCTTTTAGCAGGGTAACCTTTTTCTAGAATACTTCATAAGGTCACCCAAATATTATTTAAATTGTCAGAGAAATAAATTTGTGAAATCGTAAAAACTGCGGCGTTAGTGAGAAAGATGGCTGGAATGTTGATAATTTCTGTATTTGGCATATTTTTCTTTCATCAGGTGAACACCTCTTTTCTCTACAATTGCAGGTACTGTACCAAAATGAATACTTTAATAAATATGCTTGGAAAACAATTTTGTAAACAACTGAGCGAAAGAGCCGTCATATTGATGCAACTGTCAAAACAATCCAAAACGAATATTCTCAAGTAAAATCCTTCGGCCCAAACTACCCTTTACATGGATAGTTTTTGTTTTCTCAAAAATAGCTCTAAAATTTTTTATTAAAATACTGTAGTTTACAATATTTTCATTCTAAAGAAATAGTACGTATATATTGTATGTTCCAGGAACAGACTCAAGTCCTCGTTCTGAATAACTTCACTAAAATCTGTAAACAGTAAGTAATATACAGCATCTTGCTGTATAAAAAATACAGTTCGTTAAAAACCACAATTTATGTCGAATAAAAATGGTTATGGCATTGAGCACTTCCGAGATATTGTTTGTTATTGTTTTGAATTTTCAGACACTATACTTTTCTCAACTGCAAATCGCTATCCTTTTTCTTTCTTTCTTTCTTTCTTTCTTTGTTTCTTTGTTTCTTTCTCTCTCTTTCTCTCTTTCTTTCTTTCTTTCTTTCTTTCTCTCTCTCTCTCTTTCTCTCTTTCTTTCTTTCTTTCTTTCTTTCTTTCTTTCTTTCTTTCTTTCTTTCTCTCTCTCTTTCTTTCTTTCTCTCTTTCTTTCGTTCGTTCTCTCTTTCTCTCTCTCTCTTTCTTTCTTTCTTTCTTTCTGTCTCTCTCTTTCTCTTTCTTTCTTTCTTTCTTTCTTTCTTTCTTTCTCTCTCTTTCTTTCTCTCTCTTTCTTTCTTTCCTTCTCTCTTTCTCTGTTTCGTTCGTTCGTTCTCTCTTTCTCTCTTTCTTTCTTTCAATACTTATTTCTCGTTCATGCAATGAGAACTGATTTTCAATATCATCACATATGACCAACTTTGAAAGAATTTGACTATCGCTTCAGATAATATTATTCTTTTTACACTCACAACGAAAATGTTAATGAGTAATTAAGATTCATCAGTATTAACAATAAGTAGATAGAAGAATGAGCTTTTGTAGCAATTGTTTGTAGAAATGTGAGCACAGAAAGTCACCTGAATGCAACGAGTCAGGTTTTTGGAAATTATTTTCTTCGTAACCTAGGTAAATAGGAGCAAGCAAGTTAGTTCAACAAATCTGTGACAAAGATTTCAACTGATTTGGTTGAACGTTTTAGGAAGTAAACTCAGGACCGAATGCGCTTAAACTTTCATATGAAGATTTTTCTTAAAATAACTGCAGAAAATATGGAACGACTTAATATGCAAATCTTCAGAGAGATTCTGGAAATGCGAAGGTGGAAAGCGTTGGCGGGCCGCTAAAAAAACTACCAAAGGTACATAATATTTTCCTTGTGGTTGAGAAAGCCGACATAAGTACAAATATCTCCTTTCATACCTTCCACATACCGTGTTGAGAGTTAAGATCTAGCCGAGGTTCAAACGCCGACCCTTAACATTCATCTGGATATAAAAAGAAACGAGAGGAGGGGGTTGAATTCATTTACACTAACTCCGGAGGCTCGTGAACAACAGCTGGCGTGCGCCTAATTAGCAAGAGAGAATGCCGGAATGCCGTGAAAGACTTTCCACTGTGCAGCTACCTGCACTAATTGGAAAAGAGTTCCCAAAGCAAAAAAACGGGAGTGTGGGGAGAAAATGGGAACTGCCTGAGGCTGACGTAGAGACGGGCGAAGATTCCGGTGTTTGTTGAATGAGAACCAGGTCTGCTTCAGTTTATAGACGGCAGCTTCTTTGTGTTGGTTTTATACCTGATCCAGAGCAAAACTTCTAGAAGAAATATGTCCGATTGTGTTGCATCACCTGTGCTAACCAATATCTCATCATGAAATATCACTGCGGACCGTTTGCATCACGTGGCTTGCAATCTGACAGTTGGTTTATCACTTGTATGCAGTGAGATCTTCGAACATGAACTGCAGCCATACGCATTCTGGCGGTCAAAATGTTAACATCAACATGGGTTTTTCGTGGTTTTTCCTGGTTGACAAGGAATTGCTAGGGAGGTTTCTCTTCTACTCTTCTGGAGTAATTGACCCACACTTAATATTCTTCTCTGACATAGCACGGTTTTCAATTTACATGGCTGTGTTTCGTCGCAAAATAATAGATATTGGAGCACAGAGAAACCCGTTTTACATGGAAGATCCCTTGCATGACGCCAAAATTGGTATATAACAATAAATGCAGAGAGGCAGCAGTGTCGTACCCACGCCATTTTTTGGAATACTTCAGTGTCAATTCCAACAGGATTCTGCCACCGTGTATATCGATGATAAGTCCTTAAATTTAGTTCAGTAATTTTTTAAGGTTAGGGTGCTTACCAAAGAATTATGGCTATTGCTATCATTTGATTTAACTGTATCCGAAATGTCCCTAGTTATCGGTTTATTTTTTAAATACGTATGCTTCTCTCAAATGGGAAGCCATTATTCGTTGGTTCCTCCTGGTCATGCAAATAGAATGGAATTTCAAACGCATCTCATAGCAAACAGCTGTTAAAACATTTACTACCGCTTAAAGCTATTGTATACCCTTATTCCCGTTGTATCTACAAGGAAATGTGTAATATAACCATTTATACAAATATTTATCACGACTAACATGAAGTAGATAGAAGAATAGCCGTTTGTAACAATAGTTTGTACAAGCATGAGCAGAGAAAGTCGTGTGAGTGCCACACATCAGATCTTTGTGGTTTTTTATTTCCTTTTTTCTTTTTTAGTGCTTTACTAATATACCGCCTTTAACATCCGAGGTGATATAGGCGACATTTTACCTTTGTAACAATTGCTTATGAGCAATAATATTCATTCATGCGATACAGATGAGTTGGACACAGAGAATGAATAACGTAACTGGTACCGCGCAGCCGTCGTATTGCACACGCATCAGCAGACGTCTACTTGCGCTAGTAGCATCAGTAGAACCCATGTGCACTAAACTTGTGCCTTTTCGCACAATCTTCCGGCCTCATCTTGTTACATTAAATTCACACACACACACACACACACACACACACACACACACACACACACACACACACACACACACACACATGAACACTCATTCATACTTTCAGACCCTAGAACGGATGGAGAATAATTCTAGCTAACGAAAAATTCCCCGCACTCCAGCTGAGAATCGAACTCGGCACCTCTGGATTTGGAGGTTAGCATGCTAAGCACCAGACCACAGAAGCAGCCGCTAGAGTTCGATTGACGCGAGTGCCTCCATGTTGCGTCAATTTGAAACAAGTGGTCCCACGTCACGGTCAGTTTGCAGCAACTTACCATTCTGCCGACGACGTGTACTTTGGAAGCAATCCTCTGCTTCCCGACGATGTACTGTTCTGGGCGCCAGTGGATATCCAATCCACAATATCTTCGCTCGTTTTTGTAGCTGGCCTAGCTCGGGCAATGCGATTCTCTTACTCTGGTATGCGTGAGTGTTTATGAATTGAAGACAACACTGGTTCGTAGTGTATATCAGCTTTAATGAATTGTTAATTCCGGAGAAATTGCTGACTGATGCTATATGATAATAGTACTGATTATGACCTGTAGACTGGTAAATATATGCAAGCTTACAGTTCTGCATATGGTTGGCAGATAATTCTTACCGCGCTGCAAAAAGACGCAACTGTCTCACCGCCCAACCTGTCGCTGAGTGTCTCTATCTGAGGACGCTATCGACGCGAACCACACCATTCTCTTTTCGAATAGCTAGGCAGCCCTTTCTGACCGTTTCCTAATTCCTAGAATCCAGCCTAGCTAACCATCCAGTATGTGAGCCTAGCATTTCCTGGAATTTTAACAAGAGAGTAATGCTGGCCTTACGTCACGTGAGCAAGTTCGCGCTAATTTCCTGCTGCATCTACCTGCTAGAAGTCAAGTAGACACTGTCGCTAATGATTTTAACGACCCTTTTGCACGTCGGAACGGGAAAATCGATTACGCTTCTGAAATGGGTCAAAACACGTGAGGTCGCAAAGACCCTTTCCTCTGATGAGTTAAAAAAACCGGTTATATGTATACCTATTGGAACGTATATTCCTAATATTTTTATTTTACTATTATTTATTTTCTTTCTTTTTTGTTTTATTAGTTTCTTATTGCTTCGTAGTATCAGAACTTCGGCTTCACGATGTACAATAGAAACTAAGAGATTTTAAAATTTTCGTTATGTAACCATAGTTTGTAAATAAGTGACTATTGGTAAAATCTCCATGCTCTTTGATTTTGGTTATTTGCATGAAATGATTGGCATAATTTACGCACACGAATGTGTACATCTGTGCTCAGACATTGTTCCCATACTGAACTTTCTTTTTATATAAGTACATCCCAGAAAATAAAACCTTTTTATATTGACACATTTTTATATTGACTAAAGGAGAGAAGTGATATCTTAAAAGGAGATCATCTCTTAGACATAACTAATGGTTTCTGCTTTTTGTTTCAGGTGAGCAATGAAACCTGTTTACTTGTAGCGGATAAAACAGCTGATCAAGTGTTCTGTAAGTATTTTATACTCTTTAAAATCTTGAACCAAATAACGTTATGTTACAGTATGACGTGGATAGATCGTATCGCGACAAGCATAGGACCTGCACGGTTACTTGTGTCACTATCAATCATTTCTCTATTCATTTCATTGTTTCTAATAATCAAAATGTAGTGCGTTAATTCACATGACTTGCTGTACCTATTATCTGTTATTTTTATAACGAAACTTGAAGCGGTATCTTCTTGTTGTTGAGCTATGACGACGTGATGTCTTCGTCGTTATGCCCGGCGACCTCCCAACTTGTTCGTCGTCGAACCTGGATTGCTTTACAGGCGTCTCAGAGTCGATCCTCGTGGCTAGCTGTAGAGACGGTACGGGAGTGTAGGTGTGGGAAGCAGGATGAAGGCGTTTGGGTTTTACTAAAAATATACTTGTCTTTCGAGTTTCATTATTTTACACGCACAGAATTACCTGCAAGGTTTTTATAGAAATTGTCGTCACACCTCAATTTCCCGCACTTTTAAGGGCCGCGAGACTCAGGGCTTCACTCCAGACACAAATTACCTGTCTGCATTAATTAACAATTCGTATATATTCTGTCACAATTCTTCAGCTGTGCGGTTTCTCACGCACCATTTGTGACGCTATTTAATTCTAAATGTTTATTGTCTCACACGCGCCACTTATTTAACTTGGTACTTATATATACCGGCGTCACAACAATATCTAACCTTCGGGCCGAGTTACCCACGCAACGCTCTTAATACAACTAAGACCATTTTAAATCCTCTATTGAGAATCGCAGAACTCAACCGCCGAAACACAAAGGAGTCGCGCGACTTCCTTACCCACCAATACAAAACGGTTCCAACGACTGTTGCTGTTGCTTTTTTTACATTTTCTTACGAAATCTTGAAAGAATCTCAGCGCATTTTAAAGTGTTATTTATTTTTCTGTGTTTACAAAAATCACAACATTTATACGATTCTTTTAGGGCTTTCCAACGATATCTATTTTGTTTTCCTGGGACAAATATAAGATTTTATTAAATTCTTTCCTAATTAATTGTTTATAACTACTTTATTATTGATATTTAATGAGTTGTTTTTGTACCGTTGGAATTATCGCTTCAAACCCTACCTTTCTCTCTACCACATGCAAATCGAGATAAACATTTGCAGAAATAGATTATACATTTCACTATACATGTTGTTATAGATGCAAGGACTGTATGCAGGAAACCGAAACAAGTATTGGAAAATTCAAACAATAACCAAAAATATCTCAGCTCCACAGAAATTGTATTTACATAGATTATGTGTATTACCCAGATCTACATTTTTCATGTAGTAAGAATTTCTCTCTTACGGTTTACCAGTAATACCAGGACTGACGAACGTTACTCCGCAGGTGCGAAGAGAGGGACACTAGCTGAGTAACGTCCATTAGCCCTGAGTTATATAAAAGTAATTTACGGATCCAAATGACCTAGCTGTCGATGGGCTCTTAAATCCTACTCATTCATTCATAAGTACCACGCAATGAAGCGGACTTCTTAGGCTATTCCGAGTAAATTCATGTCATGCATTTCACTTGAAATGAAAATGTCATAAACATATAGTAATTTAATCAAAATCTTGAGAGCCATTTTACAGAAAATAAAAAATTTCCGAAATATTTGCCATAGAAGGGTAGTTTGGGGTGGGACGATTTCTTTTGAAAATCTTCGTGTTGCATTTAACCGATTTTGCTTTTTTGAGTTATGGTGTTGGGACACACACAATGACACGCGCACGCACACAGTCATGCGTACCTTTCTCAAAAAATGCTTTAATCTGGATTCAGGGTCCTTAAAAAGCAATATCAATTTTTTGGTGGAGTGCAGTGTCTTCTCCACCTACTAGTTACGTAGAAGGGAAAGTAAAAATAAAATAAAATTTAAGTGTATCTTTAGAATTTTTAAATGCTTAAGAGTAGCCCATCTTAACACCCTTAAATGTCCTTAAAGTTGCCAGAGGCAGTAAGCAAACTCGTAAAAACCGTTCCTGTGACCCATTCACTTTAACGAGCCGTAAATAATTCGGATGTTCGGCGATGAGTATGACCCCGGGCTTCCCATTGGTTCCACTTATGTATATGACTCTGGTTAATATAAAACTCGTGATGTTCAATGAAATGATACGTCCTTCTACTGCTTCACCATGGAGCAATTGACAAGACCGCACCAGAAACCACTCCCATATTGTGACGTAATGTGATTACCTACATGCATGTAGATCAACAACGTTTGTTGCGACCGCAAGAGTTTAGGTTTGTGCAAGCAGGCGGTTAAGTCCTTTAGACCGCAGTAATCAAGAGCTGTGGCTTTCCCAGCAATGACAATCTCTGTATCCGCTCTTGCAATTTCTGAGGTGCTCCAAAGCTAAATGCCTTTTACATGCTCTGAAATGTGCTTCTTTTCCGCTATTGTATGAACCATTTACTTTTTACTTTCTCTACTACGTGTAAAAAGTTAGGGAAGTATTGTATTCCACCCAAAAATTGGATGTCGAGATTTCACCTGAAATATATATTTTGAGGCTCCCTGTATCCAAGAAAGCATTTTTAGAAAAAGGTCCGTGTGTGTGTGTGTGTGTGTGTGTGTGTGTGTGTGTGTGTGTGTGTGTGTGTGTGTGTGTGTGTGTCTGTCTGTCTGTCTGTCTGTCTGTCTGTCTGTGAACAGCATAACTCAAAAACGGAAAGTCAGTTAAAAACCAAAGTTGGTGTTTAAGTTTAATGTCTTTTAAGGATGCGACAAGAATATTTTCAAGAAAATTCCCCCACCCTCAACTACCCCTTTACATGGGAGATGTTCATTTTCTCAAAAAAACGGCTCTAACAATTTTGATTAAAATGCCGTATGTTTGAGATATTTTATGGCAAATGAAATGTATATTTTGAATTTTCGGGTTATAGCCCATGTAGTCCTGTTTACTCTTGATGACTTTTGCACAACTTGTAAACCGTAAGAGATAGACCAAATCTTACTGTACAAAAACGTGGATCTTGTGGAAACACACAGTTTATCGAAATTGTTTTGTGAAGTGAACCATTTCGGAGATATTCTTTGTTATTTGTGTGGGTTTCGCAATACCTATACATTTCACAAATGGAAGGTGGTTATTCACCTTTTTATATCTTGGCCGTGCAAAGAGAACGGAATTTCAAAGCCTTCATATAGCGACCAGCTTTGAAGCATTTGACTATCGCTCAAAGCCTACTCTATTCCCATATTCCCTTTGCACTCACAAGGAAATAAGTAGTAAGATAATTTCTGCAAAACTTTATCTCAACTAACATGAAGGGTTTGTAAGATTGGTTAGCACAAGGGTCGAGAAAGTCATGTGGGTACAACACATCATATTTTTCTACATAGTTGTCATATCTGTTTAGACATTTGTCATAACGTTCTGCAAGCTTTTGTATGCCGACGTCATAGAAGTCCGCCGCCTGTGAGGATAACCAGTGGAAATTGTCAATCGCCGATCTTCACGGATCTTTTCAACCATGGTATTGGCCACATCTTCTCAGATGATTGATGGCCGGCCTGATCGCAGTTCATTATGCACATTGTCCCGTCCGGTCTTGAAAACTCTCACCCACTTACGCACTTTGCTGTCACTAATAGCATTGGGACCACACACTTCAGTAATCTATCAATGAATATCCGCTGTTGAAACATTAACATGCCTTGATATGACAATCCGAACCACAGACCGTATTTACAGTCGGCAGGACCATCGTGGATTGATTTAAAAATGTTGAACAGACACTATAACAGCACACTGTAACACTACCAATGCAAATGGCGTTGTTTTACGTGCAAGCCATGCCGCGATTCGGCTCAGGAGTTTTTAATCTTTCCAAATGTGTCAAGTCCTGAAAATAATTGCGTTAAAACTAAATTTGGTTTAAATGTCTTGCAAATGATGAGCGTCGCTATTCATCAAAAAGTTTTCCCAAGTAGCAGTAGCAAACATTAAAATAAAAAAGTGGCCCATTCAATGTAAAGGATGTCTAAGTGGTGTCCGTCATCTAGAGTTGCCTGAATCTAATAGGAAAACTAAAAATAAAGTGAACATTTTTTAAGTTGATTTTAAAAAGGGAAAAGTTAGCCTTTATTAATCAAATGGGTAAAAAAAATGGCAAAATAGGCAACATAAAAACCTGTTCTATTCCTTCCAAGCACCTTTAAGTCTAAACACGGTTATATATGCATATATTTTGATTTATTACCATCCAGAAGAAAGAAAAGACAATTTATCTCTACTCATAGCGCAGCAACAGGATAACGACATGTTTATAGTAGCAGTTTGAAAAGAGGTATTGATCCATCTGATCAAGCATCGTTAGTGCCAATTTAGTTGAGATAGGATTACCCCTAATGACTGGCTGCAGTTCCTTAACTATGGCATAACATCATTCCAGTTAGAACATCAGATCATTCTCTATGCTGTTAGGAAGTGGTTTTTGACTCCTTCTCGTAAATCTTGCACTACGGTTCACAAATAGCTTGTCTTCTAACTCTAAATGATGCAGCACAAAACCAGGAAAAGCACTCTAGTGCACCTGAAACAGGTTGTATTTTCCGCAGAATGGTCACTTTCCATTGTGTGTTGCCTGGATGCTAAATTACGATCAGAAGGCGATGGGATATGGCGATTACGTGTTTTATAAAGCGTGATTCTCGATCTGCCATTACCTTTACTGTCGCACTGGGCTTTGCAAACCCCTTTAGTAACCCCCAGGTTGACTCTTTTACTTCACAATATGGCTCGAAAGGTGCAAATCAAATTATGCACAAAATATAGTAACTATCAAGAATGTTAGGCCAAATGCCATTTTTCCTGGATGATAATAAATCAAAAGTTACGCGGATATCATTTTGAGATCTGTTTGGAGATATATAATCATTTTTGTTTTGCCTGTTTTGCCCTTTATGGTATATGTGCCAATTTGGATAATAAATGACAATTTTTTCCTTTGTTTAAATCGACTTAACATTTTTCAACTTATTTTCAGTTTTTTATTAAGTAACTTAGATGGAAAGTTTATCGAAAAATGTTATTCCCTCAAAGATAGTCGTAACGATTTTGATTAAAATGCCATATATTTAAGATATTTTCATGACAAATGAAATATGTATCTTGCATTTTCTGACAATAATCTCTGAAGTCGTCTTCATTTTGAATGAATTTTGCATAACTGGTAAACTGTAAGGTACGGACAAAATCTACTACCTACATAAGAAGTAGATCTCGCTAAAGCAAACAATTAATGTGAAATACTTTTCTGCAAAAACAATCTTGTAATATCCCTTATTATTTCTAATTTTGATATGCTTATACTTTTCTCAAATATGAAGCCGTTATTCGTATTCCTCCTCGTGGTCATTAAAATAGAATGGAATTTCAAAGTCATCACATAGGGACCAGCTGTTTAAGGTTTGACTATCGCTTGCCTACTGTATTCTTTGTTCCCATTCTACCTAAAGGAAATATGTAATGACATAATTTCTACAAATGTTTGTTTCGATTAACATGAGGTAGATAGAAGAATAACCCTTTGTAAGAATATTTGTTGATGAATAGGTAGAAAATGTTGTGTGAGTGCAAAATCAAGTTATATTTTCTTCATATGCAAGCATGACATTTTATTATATAATATATTATGCCGATGACATTGATTTTGTTAAAATAGGTTGTGTTAATGTGGATAATCTTTCTCTACAGTGAACTTTCGGATCAGTTAGCAGAAAATTTCGTTAGCATTAAATACACACTGGATAACCCTAGGGAATAATTTGCACAACGTTGATAAATATCTAAAATAAACCAGAAATTTAATTGTCAATCGCTTCCAAGCATCAAATGGTTTGGTGCACCAATGCACATTTTATATCTTGCAGGCGTGGAGAGTTTATAAGATTGCACATACTTTATTTAGTTTTAACGGTAGAATTGCAACGTACTACATTATTTCTTTGGGTGGTATCCGGTTACTTTTGACGTTGTCAATTCATCGCAATAAAATGTAAAATAGAAGGCTAGTCGACAATATAGTAGATGAATGAGAACCATTAAAAACTAATCAGGAAGGGGAAAGACACATAATTTGTGGTATCGAACACCAGTCAACACGCGGTAGTTGACTATTTTAACCATTACGCAAACCGAAAATCGGTGTAGATATAACCCATAAGCGTTTCGGAAATCTTCGGCTGCCTCACTTCAAAAATTCTCGGCTATGGATATGTTAGACTTTTAAAATTCTAGTTTAATAGCTTATACTCGTATGCCAATAATTTATAGTTTTGTGATTTTTTAGATAATCTAGAACGCAAATGATTTTAAAACTGTGTGACTTTGTCCAGTTTACAAGTGTTACTTTACTAAGTTCTTACTGTCACATAATAACCTAATCTAATTCAAAGTTTGACTATGACATGAATTTCTTCGCACTGCCACTTCACTGATGTCAACTACTTCTAGTTTCATTTTCCTTTCACTTTCTTTGCGACGTAGCGACATAAAGAACTACGCACGACGTGGCCTTTTCTTCCGGGTGGCTCACTTACCGGAAACCAAACAACACAAGATTTCTCCAATCTCTTCTGTAGTAGCAGTAGTCACCACAAACTCGCTCGGAGAACGGCACTTTTAGTTGTACCAGAAATGCACTCGTTAAATCACTTTTTCACTATGTGTTTAACTCGCGAAAACGCTGTAGAGGCAGAGAAGTGCTATCTGACGATAGCATTTACGGTGTTTACGCAGGGCAAGAGTGCTACTTAACCTCTTCGTCACCTGGCGGCAACCTTGGGTCATAGCTGTAACTAACGGTCTCAAGAATCCCCATTTGAAATACACAGATGATTTTTAAGAAGTAAGTGTAATAAAAAAAAGTCAAGCTATTCTTTTCTCCAGATTGAAAACTCCTAGCCCAAACCCTATACTACACATTACCAACTGCCAACTCCCAGTGGTAAATACCGTCCGTATTCTGGGCATGCACTTTGATCATAAGTTGACTTGGATACACCATCTTAAGCTTCTTAAAGCTGATTGTGTTAGGCGGCTTAATCTTTTAAAAGTCATATCTGCCAAAGGGTGGGGAGCCGATCTCAGTGTTCTACTTCGCACTTACAGAATCACTATCCTCTCCAAGTTGGATTATGGTTCTATTGTTTATAACTCCGCCAAACTATCAAGTCTTAAAATGCTGGACACTGTTCAAACCACAGCTCTAAGAATTGCACTTGGGGCATTCCATACTAGTCCTACAGAGAGTCTAAAAATTGCAGCAGATGAACCACCACTTTCTTTCCGACGTAAAATGTTAAGTCTTACTTATTTTACCAAGACCTTAACCAGACCTAATTCTGGTGCAGTTGCTCATATATCACTCCAAGATAATACTCAACCCAAAGGGTTCCCTATCCAACCCTTCTCCCAAAGAATTGTTACATACCTTGAAGAGTTTAATCTGACTATTCCTTCTTTCATTTCCCGTACCTTCAACATAAATGATATACCATGGAGAATAAAATTACCTGTCATCAACACCACTTTGACAAAATATGTGAAGGCTCATACCCAAAAATCTTGTTTTACCATGCTGTTCAAAGAATTGTGTGACACGTATGCCAATTTTGAGCCAATTTATACCGATGGTTCCCGGTGTGACAACAATAATGGCTGTGCGGTGGTTGCTCCTAACCAAACCATGATGTATAGTCTACCAAACACTCTCACCATTTTCTCTAATGAACTGTTTGCTATACGTTTCGCCATGGACTATATATCAAAGAATGGAGACTTCAAATCATTCATTATATACACAGATTCCCTTAGTGCATTAATGGCTATACAACAACGATCTCCTTGCCACACCTTGGTAAGGGAGATACGTGAATTATACAGTGAGCTTATTTCATCAGGTAAACAACTAATCTTGGCATGGATACCATCTCACTGTAACATACCAGGAAATGATCTTGCTGACACTGCCGCAAAAGAAGCTACCAAGCATCCTCCAAGCTTACCAGATCTTAAGCTACCTCATGAGGACTATTTACGGCATCTTAAAAGAACTATCCTACACTGATGGAAGACAGATTGGACAACTACATCCAACAGCAAACTGCATGATATCTGTCCAATACCTAACCTCTCCACAACAATTACAACACTAACCCGGCGAGACCAGGTGCTAATAACCCGATTATGCATTGGCCACACTGCGCTTACTCACTCCTACATTCTGTCCCGTGAACTTCCTCCTAAATGTACTCTGTGTGATTCTACTCTTACCGTTCAGCATCTGCTCACCGTTTGCCCAAGATACACTCACCAGCGACTTCAGTATGGAATTCCTGAGAACCTTCAGCTAGCTTTGGGTGATCAACAGTATCATAAGAAAATAATCAAGTTCATCAAAGCATGCAAACTTAATATTTAAACTCATTGTAAACTTCATGATATGTTTCCTCCTTTTTTTTTTTTTTTTTTTTTCCTCAATGTTTAGTCGCGATATGACTTTTATGTTCAAGCGACTTCAAATAATAAATAAATTAAATAAATTAATTAAAAAAATAATAGTTTCTTCATGACTTTATCATTCAAGAATATGAGAATAAAAACTGTCGTATTCCATTGGCTTGCAGCATATGTCTGTTACAAGAAATGCTGTTCGTTCTATTCTGATGTTTGCACGCAACAGATTCGATATCCTACAAAGCAAAAGATTTCCACTTGCATACAGCGACCCTCCGGTACGCAGTTTGCAGCTATATGTGCAGTTTAAAAGCATTTGCAATCTTCACAAACAATTCTGGCAACAAATAGGTTTATTCAGAAACCTATAACCGATCAGGAACACTCGACATAAATAATCAAGGAAAACGATAAATAAATACAACAGAATGTTCCCAAGTTAAATTAAACCATTGTAATATTTGTACAGTAATTAGAGTTAAATACTTGCATAGTCCATGCTTGTTGGTCATCTATTCATATTCAACCAAATTTAGATTTTGTCAGCTGTTTACTTTACTTTAAATAGCACACAGCAAATGTAGTGAACTGATTCTCCCAAAACACACAGCGTTAAAGTTACAAATTTGATGTAATTTGCTCATATACCTACACCAATGATTGTGGGAATTTGAAGCGGTATACAAGTGTCCAATATGGCACCCAGTTGTGACTCGGCGCACATCCAAACAGTAATCCATTTGACGTGTAACTGAGCCTGCTGCTGCCATAATCCTCCGTCTCAACTCTACAGTAGGCACAGCTTATTGAGATACCTTGACATTTTTCCCGCAGTATGGTGCAATCTGGTTATACTCCATCCGTTAGGTTGCATTAGTACCGCCAACTGTTCCTAACATATAACCATGGTAAAGCTACTGCCATAGCTGGTGTTATTGCGTCTGTTGTGTTGCCACAGGAGCTCGTGTTTCTGAGCGCGTTGCAGAGAGGCCAACCGACAGATTTTAAAACAAGGTTCTGTTTAGACGCCGTATTGATTAATTAATAAATTAATTAATCTGTGGACGTACTGCTCGTGTTTGCGTGATTTTGTCTTGAATGCTTTTAGAGCAGTATATGTAGTTAAATATAGTAATACGTTAAATATAGTATATATTATCGTATCTATCGTATTATCGGAAGTGATTTTATCCAAAAGTGTTATTGCAGAACATTTGCCGAAGGTGAGTACTTTCTTTGTTGTGTGGTAACGATGTTCAAGCATTATTGTCGTTTGAAAGCGTAATACTTTAACCCTGTGATATTTGAGGTTAGAAATGTCTATTATGTACGTTGGCAGGACTGCTTTTTGAGACACTATCGTCAGCTGTTTAGTGTAAAGTCGGCCATGTTGAACTCTTGGGAACTGCCGATAAACTGTGTCCACTGTACACACAGCGGTGACACGTTTTCTTTACATCCTCCGCAAAGGAAATTGTTCTTTAATAGCCGTGTGTAGGCAAGGTTTGGAAAGGAAGAATCAGACTGAAAAATTCAATGCCATACCTGGAATTTGAACCACAGATCTTCTGATCCCCGTCCGGTTGCTCTAACCACTGAGCTACCATGGCAACATGACTCCAACTGACTCGTATTTTTTCCAGTAAACCACAAGGAGATATGAACCAGTGATAATACTTCCTATTTGTAACATAACAAGAAATCAGTCTTGTGTTTATAACTTAGTTACGAAACAAAATTCAGTGCCACGGAAAAAGTTAAACAAGACGTTTAAGTTGTGTAGTAAATGTTGATTATACAGTGCGGACCATTTGAAACCTACGTCCGTTCTAGTGGACTGTACGTCACGCGTTGACTGTGGAGAACCAACCACTCGCTGCCTCAGAGGAAGAAAATCAATCGCCAAGTACGCCGTACCGGCCGCTCACTGTCATTCAAACTTCTTGTTTAAAATACCAATCCGTTGTTTACAATGGTGTGGTACAGTGTCGAGCTACGAGTAATGCGGCTTTTACTGTTGTACACATTTAAAATAGAAAATGTGTGTAAACAACCCACGCTCTCTTCAAGAACTTGACAGTGAAACTAGTGCAATACTCAGTGAAATTACGGATAGTTACAGAGAGTGTTCCAGAAATTTCAACACCGTTGTGATCTCTGGGCATAGAAAGAAGGACATTAATTTCAACATATGCATTGATAGAAGGTCAATTCAACGTTATGTCTTCTTATTACCTCTTGCCTATATGGGACGTTAGACCTGACTTCCTCCATTCACGGGTTTAGTATCCTGTGGGAGTGTGCTTGCATCTCTCTAGTAAACGCACGCCGTATGGTGCGCTAGAACGACGACGAATTTGAAATGTAAATTATACACACTATTATGTAAATAAGCACATAAATGATATTAATGCCAACAAAGTGTTACAGAAAAACATTGCAGTTCTTGAAAATTATTTACCGTAAACAGTCCTCATTTCTGCAACAACGTGCTGCCACCGTGAGATGCATTTCGTACTTCTGTAAGATTCAGTAAAGTAACTTTAATTAGCTGCGGTCGCTCTAGGATTTGTGAAGGATTTGATTTGAGCATTCATCTTCGTATATTCACAGAGAAAGTAGTCGCAGATGGAAATCCGGGTATATTGGAGGCCATAAAGTAGGTATATAGAGTTATGTTTATTCAAATCGCACACATGCAAATTATTACCACTCCAGTTGAAGTGTTACAAAACTCCTTTGAGGATGTTTATAGTAGACCGCCAAAATGCCGCAAAAATAGACTCAATTTATGGTACAGAATTTCAAAAAATGCAAAGCTTACATCTGTCGCATAAAATAGGTATCTCACATATTTGTTAATTTACATAAATAATATAATTATAATTTACTTGCTTTCATTCAGTCATCCTATCAGTGTATGCTATGTGAGCGTGTGCTTCAAGAATATAATTAAATTATTATCTGCAGTCTTCATTTGCCAAAGTGTAGGATGCGAAATGATGGTTTTAAAACAATTCCTCCAGCCCAAGCTACCCGTTACATGGAAAAACTGCCGGTTATTTTTGGTTTTCTTCAAAACGGTTATAACAATTCTCATTAAGATACCTTACGCTTAAGACTTTTCGTGAAAAATGAAATGCAGATCTTGAATTTTCTGCGAAAAGCTTGCAAACTTTTTATTCTGAATTACTTTTACATAACTGCTAAACCCTAACAGATAGACAAAATCTTACTGCATAAAATGTAAATTTCATTATAACACACAATTATTTATTTATTTTTAGGTGTACCATTTCCCAAATATTTAGTTTTCTCAAATAGGAAGTCCTTATTTTTGTCTTTCTTTCTTCCTTTCTCCCTTTCTCCCTTTCTTACTCTCTTTCTTTCTCTCCCTCTCTCTCTCTCTCTCTCTCTCTCTCTCTCTCTCTCTCTCTCTCGCTTTCTTTCTTTCTAACTTTGAAGGTTTTCTTTCTTTCTTTCTTTCTCTGACAAGAAGCAGTAAGAATAATAAATTTTTTTTTAAGGAAAGTTTGTAGGAAAGTGAGTAGAGAATGTTTGGGGGGAGTACAATACTTCGCCTACTTATATAGGTATTCGGTAGAGAAAGTTAAATTTGAAGACAGTTTTTTCTCAAGAACCTGTAGTTACTTTGTTAAAAACGCAAGTGATCACGTAGTGCTAACGGCTTCTACTTGGCTCTCTGTGCTGAACTGTTCAAGAGCCCCTGGGACTGAAATTTGAATTTTCTGTATTTTTATTTGTTGAAATCAATACTTTGCACACATAAGGGTCTTTATGTTATAAATTGCCTCACAAAACTCCAGCATAATCTGTTATATAGTTTTGAGGGAATTAATTATTGAACTTATTCACAATGCGAAAATACCTAAATATTAAAAATATTCCATGTGCATCAAAAACTAAAACATCACTACAGTTTTATTATTTTATAAACGATAGTTAGCCAACAAACTCCAGCAGGAAGAAAACATAATTACTTTTTAAAGTAATTAATTTCTTTTCTTTGACGGAGTTTAAAAACATTTTTTGAACGTTTTTGTGTATTTAATTGTTTAAGGCTAAACACATTTTCAGATTTTGAAACCAAAGACTGAAGTTCAAGTGACATAAATAGAGCACATGCTGAAAAATTCTAGGATCACAGCACAAAATTTAATGCGCATAGAGCAGATAGTGTATTAAAAATGTGAAGTCGAGAAAAACCAATTATTCTACACCATGAATTATGATCATGAGTCAAATTATCTGTTTGTCACACATTTCCTCTTTTGTCTAGTAGTCTCTTTCCTCAGATTCATAGTGTTTCCTTCTGGTGAGATGCCACTTAAGCACTCCTTTCCGCTAAAGTTAGTTCTTTTTGAGCGCTTTTTGGCCCATATTTCGATCAAATACTGCCTAGGCTTGCAGTAGAGCTTTAAAAATGGCGGAATCTAAAAATGTTTATCATCAACCGATGCCTGATGTTTTGGGGAACATTTATATGCATGTCTAAAAATCGCCAGTTTGATAATTTTTTCGGCCTTTTTCAGTCCATGAGTCCCTTAAATCAGGGACTTTTATTATCTACTTCCTTGTTTATATTTGCCGATAAATATACTAGTTCTGCTGACTAATGGCATGATTTTCTGTGAGTGAACTATATGCTGCGCAGTGTGTAGAATAAATAAACAATAAATGGAGATCTGCATATACAGAGTCGGCCAAAAACACACCTACATTGCCCAGCGTAGCTGCGGCGAACGTTACTGGTGCCGTTATGTGTGCTATATTTTGAACATCTGAAGTGTTTATCTGAAGACTCTACTGCATGTGTGATGAGTATTTAAATGTAAAACAAACACGTATATAATAGCGTTCGCTCCTTAAAGTGTGTATTCATTTTTGGCGGACTCTGTACAGAGCTCACAAAGTTAGAAACATCAAAGTGGGGTTCTTTTACGGGCTATTGGTAACAAGGTTATCCACACTAGAAGCTGAAACAATAGACGCATTGTCAGGAAGACAAAACAGGTCTATACAAAGACGGTAAAATCCAATTATGCCCGAGGGAAGGCTCGAAACCGCTACCCTGCGGTTGCAAGAGAGTCGATTAAACGCGCTTGGGCAAACGCACTGGACCACTTGAGTAGCGGGCAATGGCCTGTCTTGATTTGCTGTGAACAGGTTCCTTTGTCGATCTGATGATCCTATACTTTATGGTCTAGTAGTCCTATTCTTGCTGTTAGCTCCATCGTGCAAAACATCTTTTGGGCATTGAAGCTGGTACCTGGCGTAGTACTTAAAATATTAAATCCCATATTTATATCAACTTGCGAAAGGGCTAGATGTGTAATGTGGGAGGCTCGCATTCGGGAGGCCCCGGGTTCGATTTCCGTCGGGCTGGCTAATCTTACCATGCGTATTTATTTGATGGTTTCCCCATTTCGGTAGGCGAATTTTGAGCTGATTCCCCTTCTACTAAAATTTTTCTGTCAATCGTTTCCTGAACTATCACTTCCTTTCATCTCTTTCATGGACGGTTGTTGGCGTGTTGCAGCAGGACGGTGGAATTTTCTCTCTGGAAAGATTTCTCCCTGGTATTTGGTGGAACTGCTGGCGTTCCCCTTGACGGATGGAGGATTGGCAAGATGTTGGAATCGTTAGGGACCCCATCCTTGCCAGCGCACATCGTCGTATCGACTTTTGGGTCTACCCTTCATCCCAGGAGCCACGTTGGAAACTACTGTGGCCTACTTGCGGAACTGTCCCCCTGTTACTGCAGGCCCCTTCATGTGTTTACTCCCAATTCCTCACCTGTGGTGGCAGTTATGACCTTGCTCTCCAACAATTTGTCAGAAAACATCAATATAAATATTAGATGCACAACAGCGTTACATTTAAAAGAAGTTAGCAAAACTTGTATCATTTTATTATTCTCCTAATCGCAATTTCAAATTATATTTATGAATGTTCGCCCAATTATATTATTACTTTTCTGCTACTTTTTTCATCAAAAAATTCGATCTGAGATTTCATCACAAATACACATCATAAATGTATTAAAATAAAAACACATCATAAATAAATAAAACGATGCATTCTGTGTGTACAATATAACTCAAAAATAAAAATTCGTGTAAATATCAAACTTGGTATTTAACTTCAGCATCTACCAAGTATACGACACGAAGATTTTCAAGAAACTCCCCCACCCCAAATTACCCTTTACTTTACTTGGAAATTATTTTCTCAAAGTTGACTCAAACTATTTTGATTAAAGTACCACATGTTTGGGTTATTTTCATGACAAATGAAATGTCTATATGTTGAAGTAGGTTGGAATAGGCCTTGGAATTTCTATATCTCTCGGTTTGTACAACCTTCCTTTTTAAACTATCCAAACTGTTGTGAGGGTTTAATTATGTGGGTCGTAAATATTAAATATTTAATTCACACTGGCAAAACATTGCAATTAGTTACCAAACAACAGGCTCCTGCTTCGTGAAACATTTATCATAGTTACCCTTAAACATGCCGGGTTCAAAGCGGAAAAACAGAACTAACTAAATAAACAAAATAATTGCATACTGCAGAGATACTACCAAGCAATAATTCTAGATCCATAAAAATCTGACGTGTTGCATTCACATGACTTTCTTTACTCCCCCTTTTATAGATTATTCTTATACATGCTTATTCCAATATCTACTTCTTGTTAATGGAGATAAACTTTCATTTTACACTTCATTATAGATATCTGAAGGCTAAGATGATAGATTTTTTAAAAAGCAGGCTAAGTATTTGAAAATTCTAACCAATAACAAGGAATATCTCGGAAATTGTTAATGTCACAAAAACATTTATTTCAAATAAATTGTGTTTTAACGAGACCTACATCTTATGTGTTGATAGATTTTGCCCATCTCTCACGGTTTACCAATTATACAAAAGTTAATCTGCATGAAGAGGAATTCATTGACTGTTCCCGGAAAATTCGATATATACAATTTATTTGGGATGTAAATATCTAAACATGTATTTTAATGAAAATCTGTAAATATTTTTTGAGAGATTAGAACGTTAAGTAAATGCTAGTTTGGGATCGGGGGATTGCCTTGAAAATTTTCGTGTGCCATCTTTGAAAGACATTGAAGCTGAATCGAACCTTTCGATTTTGAGTTACACTACTCACACATATCAGCCATATAAAATTCTGTTTTGGCTCAGGAGTCAGCGTAGTTTTGCGTAGTGATCAACCTGCATTGCCCAACCCCACAGCCGGGAATAGAACCCAGGACTCCTCGCACATTAGGCGGGTGCTCTACCGATCATTCCTGTTATTGGCAGTTTAATGTCTTTGGATGCTTAATGTATTACAATTTATACAGCTGTTAATTGTCACAAAGTATATTTTGTTTACAAGAGTGGAATATTGCTACAGATATTTTGAGGATAGTTTTCATTTTGTTCTTCTTTCCTGTATTCATCACAAATCCAATTTAGTAATCCGGAAGTAACGATCGTTTCACTTAATTTATAAATATTTAAATTGAATTAACAAATTTAATTTACTAGTTATACCAAATATATACCACTGGTATATACTTAATTTATAAATATTTAAATTGAATTAACAAATTTAATTTACTAGTTATACCAAATATATACCACTGGTATATAAGTATACCATTGTTGCCATAAATATAACACAAATTTGCTTCCCTCGTCAGAAAGTCTGATTCGAACACTGAAATTCACACAGCGCTGAGAAAGGATGTCGATTAAACCATTCGACCTTGCATTTGCATACTGGATTGTTCTCGTATCAAGCCATGTAGTTTTTTTATTCCTTCTAGAATTTATTTAATGGAGTTGTGACTTGTCCAAAAACCTGCATTCGCCTGAATTTGTTTAATTCCAAAGTATCTACTAATATGGAAATACTGAAGGATTTTAATTTTCCTGGTATTTCTATATGACTGGTTTATACAGATTTAAGCGCAGATAATTCTATTACCTTATATAATCAATGTTTTAAGCCCCGAGAATGCATGCCGTTGGGTTTCCCTTTGGATTACATCATAAAACATGTTCAGGAAAGCACCGGGGGCTAACGCTATCCACTTAGTGAACAGCAGACTTAGATATTGCGTGCTACAATCTCGTTCCATTTGCACTTGCAACACCGAAATATTTTAGTGGAATGGCGCAGAGATAAGATTGTGGAAGTTATTTAATGTCATGCTTGTAGAAACAGGTTGGTATTTGCCACGGCTGGTCTTCTGCAGCCAGAATATGTCAGTAGTTCTTGCTCAGCGGGTTGCCATTCCTGCTGGCGGAATAATAAAATATCTGGCGCCAAGAGCAGCAAGTGGCATCACTTTCTGTTTCTGACCTGCAAATAAGATTCTTCTTCTTCTTCTTCTTCTTCTTCTTCTTCTTCTTCTTCTTCTTCTTCTTCTTCTTCTTCACTTCATGGACTGAGAAAACTGCTTCCGCCCTATATATGCACACAAATATGCCCTATAATAGTATAATGATCATAAGTCATAATATTCATACGAACATCTTAATTATCATTATACTCAGGTTTCATTGTACGACTATTTATACTCGACCATGAGTCAAGTTTAAAATAGTTATTTACTTTTAATACTCTACGCTGCATGTTATTGTCATGTGTCCGACATTTTAATCATTGTTCTTCTTCTTCTTCTTCTTCACTTCATGGACTGAGGAAACTGCTTCCGCCCTATATATGCACACAAATATGCCCTATAATAGTATAATGATCATAAGTCATAATATTCATACGAACATCTTAATTATCATTATACTCAGGTTTCATTGTACGACTATTTATACTCGACCATGAGTCAAGTTTAAAATAGTTATTTACTTTTAATACTCTACGCTGCATGTTATTGTCATGTGTCCGACATTTTAATCATTGTATTTGTTATTCGATTGTTCATACGAGAATCAATAGTTGCTTCTTCAACTTTATTGTTATGTTGGCTTTGACACAATGATACAGAGACTATATATGATATAACCTTTAAAAAAGTAGACTTTAGAAAACGACAAGATAAATTGAACTCGTCGGAAGGTTTCTTGCTATATTAACACAAGTTATTAAATAAACAGAGTAGCTTCATTTGGTATGCGGGAATTGCTAGTTTCGCTTTCAGCCGCGTGGGAATGTGCGCAGAAGGCGAAGTATGACTGCTAACACGGATCTTTTTGTGGGTGGTTAGCAGTGTCATTAGGAACAGGTGCACCATTGATTGGTGGTTTAGCAGCGTCGGTATGAACTGGTGCACCTTTGACTGGTGGATTAGAAGTGTCATTATGAACTGGTGCACCTTTGATTGGTGGATAGCACTGTCGTTATGAACTGGTGCACCTTTGATTGGTGGGTAGTATCGTTATGAAGAGGTGGATATATAAATGGTCGAGCATAAAAGCTATTAAGACATTTTGGCGTACAGTAGTCACTTAAGAGAATGTGACGTAATGCTACCGTGAATAAAACTATTGTGGAAACAGTATGAGTTATTTAAGCATACCCATAGCTGAAATTTGGTGAACATTTTAAAAAAAAAAGTTCAAATATTAATTTTATGTCCAACAATACTTTGAACTTTCAGCTGTAGACACACGGCCTAATTACCTATTTACTCGATTTTTATTTTTATTAGACCTTTGCAAATTAAAAATAATCCATGCAATGCACTTTGTAACCAATTTTATTCAACCAATCAGCAGAAAATCTAAAGAATCAACTTAAACAACTGGCATATGGTTTTTCCGACCTATTAAATTTCTGAAGATATAACATAATCAATTGAACTACTGAGGATAAAGTGTTATAAAGATTATGTTTAAAGATTAAAAATTGTTCTGAAACAACAAGAGAAGTGAAAAAAAAATGTATCTTGACGCCATTTTTTGTCTGTTAGGATACAAATAATGTGATGGTATTTTTATTATTTTCAAAATTGTGATTTCTGAGATAAATTATATCTTTTTTCTTCTCGAATTTGAAAGGTATAAATAACTATTTTAGTTATTGTACCATAAATATTATCATCACATTCAACATCTTGTTAATTGGTATTATAAAAGTAAAATATGTACAGTATTTTCTCTGAAAAACTTTAAAATGTGGATATCAAATTTAAAATATATCTATAAGTGTGGCAGAGCAGGTTGTGAAAAAAATTCGAGAGCATTTGGATAAAAACTAGAAGTTTGTAAATTGTGTCTGCCCACCCTTTCCTCGTTTTATTTTTTAAACTTTTATGGATTGTTCCGCACCCCATTCGGAATTTATGTACTTTCCCTTTTATCTTCATTTCTATTTTTCTCTTTATACCAAAATTGCATCCTAAGCAACTGATGCTTGATAAATAAAATCTGATTATCAGTCACATTTTATTTATTTGACATATTATGTTTATTTCCCCAAGCTGTTGTTTGATTTTTCTCTTTAGATATTTTAAAATCATGATCTTCACATATTTTATTTGGAATAAACTTAATCTTTAGAATTTAATTTCTTCATGTATGTGCAAGTACATTGATAGTTTGGGGAGTGTTTGAAGTGCATTGTTACGGGCAAGAGGAATAGTTTGAAGACCAGATAAAGTTGAGATTCTGTTATGTACAGCACAACTTTTATCACGAGCCTGTGTCTTATTATTTTGAATGTATTATTAATTAGACAAAAAAAATAGTTTCCGAAAAATCTCTTTCTCACCTCTAATTTTCGGTAACAAAACGCTGATAATTTAACAGCAATAACTAATATGATCGCTTAATAAGATACTATTCTTTAGGAGCCTTTGAGTAAATTATTTTATGGTAGATGCCATGACTCTAAGTGGTTTGTTAGAAAACAATAATATGGACTATAACAGAGATTCAGTATTTCAAAAAGAATTTGAAGTTGGAGACGTCAATTATGAAGACGCAGATATTAGAGACATGGAAAATTGGATGAATGCCTTTGATTCCATGAAAAATCTAGAATGACATATCAAGTGCTCGTTCACCATCAATTACACTTACTTAGTTTTCAATTGTGTTTGAAACAATGTAGAATAGTCTGTTCAAAGTGTGCCATTAAGTGCAATACGTTATTAGGATTGTTAAAAAGAGATAAATTAAGGGTTACAATTGTGAAACTGTCAGATAAATAAAAAATTATTAGTTTCTCTGATATTGTGGAATACAAATACTTTCTTTAAAAGAATGTACCCACGTAAGTAAGTTCGTTGGAGGTGTTTAATATTGCAACAGTTTATTTAATATTATATAAGCCGTACTTTTTGATAACCGGTATGGGGGAGATGGCCATTGCACGCAGGACCACTCGGCATGCAATTTGCATATTTTAAGTCACCATTATCTTTTTCTTCACTCCATGTCGTAACGGTTTGCTTCGTCTTCACGGGAATTGAATTATAGGTCTTTAAATATTTATTTTTCCAATAAGTCCATGATTCTACAGTAATTTTAGAACCCTCTTTAAATGTTCATGGTTTTCACGTGCTCCCTCCACTGCTGCCTGCACCGTATAATGTTGTTTAACCGTTATCTTCTCAGTACTCTCGGAATATCTTTATTGTTTACTTTCTCTGGCATAATAGGTAGAGAAGATATTGCATTCCAAGCAAAAATTTGAGCCGGTAGTAAATTGCAGTGAGATGTGGGGAATTGCACCGGCGCAAATAGCGCTATTTGATACAGAGAGGCGTTAAATTATACACGAATTATCACCTGGTCATTCTTTTGTTTACTTAGTCGCCAACTGTGTCCCATAAATCTCTGAAAAACAATTTATTACACATTACAATCAATTAACAATCAAAATAGCGCTCTATTTCACAATTCTTCTTTTAATAATTAATGTATTTTTCTAGAAGGAAAGTTATTTGTTATTTTAGAAGTAAAGTAAGATTTATTTGAGATCTGGTTTTCTGTTATAACAACAAGAGAAGATTGAAATGTATATAATTCTTGGGGTTCATTTTCATCAGCTGGCAATGAGTCGGACTACACTAATCGAAATTAATATATTTTAGGTTATTTTTTATAGCAGTTAACATTTTCTGGTCAAATCTTTGCTATAAACTCATATTTTATTTATGAAATAATCCAGAGAAATATCATTCGACGGTTTCACCTTCCTGATAATTCTCTCGCTCCGCTTGAGAATTTATCGGTTAGGTTAGACGTTTTATAATATTACTTGTAATAATAAGGGAAGTTGTAAATTGAATCAAGGTTCTTGGATTCCAAAAGGAAACTGCACTATAACACTGAAATTAGGGGTGTAAATAGCATTGTTTACTATTTTCGTGCATTTTGTGAATAGTAATGTGAAAACTGTTTTGAGCGCATAGTAGGCCCTAACGCCACCAGTTCTCATTGATTAAAGTAACAATTTCTCTCCCCGTTGAGGGCAGCCAAATGAGCAGCAACAGGACGAGATACCAATTCCTGATAATCTTTTCATTCTCGTTTCAATGCGCACTTTAATTGCTGTCATCCATTACATGTTTTCATGGAAGAGCTGACGCCTTATCAGATAGATTTCTATGTCAACATAAACGGCGCCGAATTTCACACAAGGGAAAAATTCCTTCACACTAAACAATGCATTCAGAAACAAATCAGTAAATATGGACGAGGCCAAAGAGATCGCATCGCCTTCGTCCAGAACACTTGCCATTGTTTTTCAAAGTGAAGTAAAAAGTAATAAACGTCATTTTCATTCACCTTTATATGACACTTTTATTGCATATTTATGTAACAGTGGAATGAAGCCTAATTGAAGGTGCAATATAGTTTGTATAGTCAGTCCAAAAACATTCAACATGTTTTCCCAATGGAATCTTGACGCAAACGTTCCTCTCCGTCGAAGACGGCGCCTTTAAGACCTATAAGATCTCGTGTTTGGTGTCCGGACTAGCTCTAGCAAGAAGTCCTAATCTACAGGGTATGCGTGAGTTGTGGTAGGAATGGAACCAAACGAAGAATTAACCAACATATCACTTTATTTGCAAATTTCCAGATTTGTAGAGAACTGCCGACGATATTTAAATAGAATGTAACTTTGTAACTTCAACTACAACGTTATAACATTCTAACTTTGTCACCCTTTCCTTTAGCAATCACCGAAATATATATATATATATATACATACGCGCCAGCTTACGTACAACTCAGAAATTGCACGTGTACTCTCGGCTCGATTCAAGACGAGTGTATGTTGCGTTGCATTTGTTTTGCGTGAGCAACACGAAGGAAACGATTGCCATTGGCTAACTTTAGAGCACGTCATGGTAAGATAGGAATCAGCCCGCGGAATCACTATGGCTTCGTACAAACAACAATTGTAACCTTATCACTCATTTAAATCTGCCTAGGCTTCCATTCTTGAGACTTTAACATATTCAGCTTTATTACGTCTTCCCCTTAACTATTGACTAGAATCTCCTTTTGTTTCTTTCTATTATCAAATATATATATATTGTAATTTATACATTATATATATATATATATATATATATATATATATATATATACATTATAATGTCGCTTTCAATCTTCCGGATGGTCCACTTTGGTTGCCAGTAAAGTATATATTGGGTGTCCCAAAAAACACCGACAACGCTTAGTATGTTGTGCGGGATGGCAAACTGATCGGTTTTCAAATACGAACCCCTGTCCAGAAATGCATGCTTTGGACGCTGGAGATTCGTCGAAGGTTGAGAACGGTTGTGACAGTTTGTTGACACTCGCTTTGGTATCTTAATACGGAAGGTATGCAACCCTTTTGCCATGTGTGCACTGCAGATGAACGAGCTGAGCCTAGTAACATTCCTGCTTTGCGCTACATTCCTCCATAGAGTCCTTGGTGCTCATCCTACTGCGTTACTTGTGTAGTTTCCAGTACAGTAACGTTGTTAACAGCAATGTTACATGCACCAGTACAAAAATGGAAATGAGCGACATGAGCTCCAGCACACTTTGATGTAAATCGCATATTCAAATCGATGGATTGGTAGAGGTGGACCAGTTCCATGGCCAGCACGGTCGCCAGATCTGACACCTCTCGACTATTTTATGACACTCCTGTAACATCAGGTTATGGTTCGAGTCCACGGGGGATTGAACATTTTCAAAGACAACCGCAGCATTGCGTCATGTGCATGAGGCTCACCGCCGTCGACATAGGCTCTGCAATGACGTAGGAGGTACACAGTTCGAAGCCCGTTTGTAATGTAGACAGCTCGATGTTGGATTTATTGACGAAATGTGAACGCACACCCATCTCACACTTCGATGCGCTACAGCGTCCAAACCGTGCATTTCCGGACAGGGGTTCCTATTTAAAAAGCAATCACTTTACCGTCCCGCACAATATACTAAGCGTTGTCGGTGATTTTTGGGACACCTTGTATAGAGAGGTCTATTCACACATCTCTGAGGAGTTTGCTGTGATAGAAGAGGAAAGTATGGAAATTAACAATGAGTCATATTTCAGACTTTAACCCTGACTCTGTGTGTTGTATGGTATGTGAAATTTTCAAGTGTAACACGGACCTAGCTAGCTTTAAGGTGCGATATGCCCCATCACATGGAGACATTAACTGACACATGTTCTTGGCGAATGGTCGCACAGGTAGAAGGGTACGTAAGATCAGCGATTTCCAACGTGTGCGAAAGAGGAGAGGTTGGATTTACCTTCACTTATGCGAACTGTGCCATTCTTTAACACTCAGACGTGCATTGTGTTGCATTGGCAGTTTGGTTAGATGTACGTTGCGTTTATTTACGAAAGCACTTTCAAATTTTCCATTAGTGACTTCATTAGTTACTGCTTACGTTTAAGCAGTCTATCAATATTTGGCGACAGAGTTGAAGTGCAGAGCCTTAGAAGATCCACCAAGTGATCGTCGCGTAACCTATTGCGATACAAACTATTAATATAGTTCAGTTTTCAGAAACTCTGTTCGCAAATATATGTTGAGCTATACACACTCTTATGTGTACACACTATTCTTGCAATGTCTATCTGTCTACTACATTTTAATCGGCATACGCATTTTCAGAAACTAACTTATTGCAAATTTTCTTGGAGATGCAAGGGGAATATTGGAATACAGTAGGCTTTAAACGACAGGAAATGTTTTAAGAGCTGTTTGTTGTGCGGTGCCTCTGAAATTCCATTCTCTTTGCAAGACCAAAAGATAAAAAAAAAGAATAACATATTACTATTTGAGAAAAGTGTAAGTATTGGCAAATTTAAACAAATAATAAAGAATATCGGGAATTTTTAACTCTAAAGAAAAACGAAATATTTGACAAACTGTATTTTAACGAGATCCATATTTTTTATTGAGTAAGATTTTGTCTGTCATACAGAATGAAAAAGTCTTCTGAGGATATTCTCAGAAAATTGAAGGTATGAGTTAGAGACTGCCATGGAATCGCCCGTTTGTGTCCGTCACTGTATACTGACTAACTGGTCGTGAGTCTGCTAGCTGATTCACCCTCCAACTGAAAGAGCAATTAAATACTTGTCTCCAAAGAGGCAAGGATTAAGACGATCAAGAGTGACTTCGTCGCTTATCAGCAGAGCAGAGGATTGTTTGATGGTACTTTCCATACCGTATTAAGCGAAAGCCAATTTTTCCGCATAGTAATAACGAAGTTTGTCTCAAGTTTGCTGTCACGGTGTGTGAACAGGCAGAAATCGTACGAACAATGGGTGTTAACGGACGAAGCCACATTTCGTGTGGGTAGTCGAGTAATCAAGCACAAGTGCATTATTTGAGTAAGCGAGAACCCACACGTCTCATACGACTCACTGAGCGCACTTGACCACCGTTTTGTCTCCTCTGCACGATAGCGCTGCCATCCCAAGCGGATGGTTCTTCTCGGCTCATTGTTGACTTCCATCCTTCCTGCTTACGTTACAGCAAACGTGTGTGTACATTAACCTCATATATAGCGTTTTATTTGTCCAACATCTCAAACGGATCATGCTGTTAATCCTGAATTTCTCATGCTCCAGTGCAGCTGTACTTACAAAAACAAGTACTACTTATATGCATAACTGTAATGATGCAATGTAGTTTACCTAGTCGATTAGAGGCCTTCAGTACAATCTACAATCGCCCAAAATTGGAAACAGAAATTTCATTGGAAATGTACGTTTTGAGGTGTTCTAAATAAAAAGGCCTTTTTAGAAAAAAGTATATATACCTGTGTGTAGCCATGTCTGTGAACGCACGGACAAACACACACACACACACACACACACACACACACACACACACACACACACACACACACACACACACTCACAAACACACATGGTATTTAAGAACAGCACCTTCTAAGAACACGACACAAAGATTTTGAAATTAATCCCCCACCCCAAACTACCCTTTACATGGAAAAATGTTGGAAAATGTTGATTTTCTAAAAAATACCTGTAACGATTTTGATTCAAATGCCATATATTAAAGATATTTGTCTGTCAAATTAAATGTATATGTTCAATTTTCTGGAAGTATCTTCTGCAATCCTCTTCATTCTGAATGGCTTTTGCAAAACTGTAAACCGTAAAGAATGGACAATATTCTACTATTCAAAAACATCTCGTTAAAGCACACAATTCATGTATTTTTGTGTGGAAGTAACACTTTAATGATGTTCCTTGTTATTCGTTTGAATTTTTGAGTACTTATATTTTTCTGAAATTGGAAGTGTTATTTGCCTTTTTATGTCCTGCTCATGCAAAGGAAATGTAATGTCAAAACCATTAGATTGCGAGTGTCTCTGAAAAGATTTGACTAACGCTTATGCCTACTCATTGTACCTGCAAGGAAACATGTAATAAAAGCACTTCTAGGAATGTCTATCTCGAGTGGAATGGAGTTTAAGGGCCCGTCGACAGCGAGGTCATATGAGTGTCTATCTCGATTAATATAAAGTAGATAGAAAGTAAGTATTTTTAAGAATAGCTTGTAAACATGAGAGTACAGAAAGTCATGTGAGTGCACACATCAGTTTTGAGGAAAAGGTATGTGTGTGCGTGTCTGTGCGTCTAGCTGTGAACACCGTAACTCAAAAACGAACAACTGGTTAAATGCCAAACTCGGTGTTTACTTCAGTACCTATCTTCCAAGCATGTGACACTCAGATTTTCAAGAAAACATTTCCACCCTAAACTACCCTTCACATGGAAAAATGTTAGAAAAACGGCTCAACAATTTTTATTAAAATAATACATTAAGATATTTTCGTAAGACGTCAAGTGTATACCTGGAATTTCTTGGGAATACCCTCTGACTCCGTTTATTCTAAATGACTTTTGCATAGGTAGTAAATCATAAGAAATAGACAAAGCCTTACTATACGAAAAATGTAGATGTATTTAAAGTTCACAGTGTATGTCGAATTTCTTTTCTTCTTGAGCTAACCATTTCAGAGATATAAATTGTTGTTGGTTTGCATTTTAAGATACTTTTACTTTTCTAAAATAGGAAGTCATTCATCCTTTCGATCTCTTGGCCATGCAAAGAAAACGAAATTTCAAAGTCATCACATAGTGATCAGTGGTTGAAAGGTTTGGCCATCATTTAAGCCTACTGTATTCCCCTATTCTCATTGTACCTACATGGAAATTGTGTAATAAGACAATTTCCGCAAAAGTTTATCTTGATTAACATGAAGTAAATAGAAGAATAAGCGTTTGTTAGAAAAGATTGTGTTAGTTCCTCTTTCCACTGAACGCACTCATATCGTGATCCACTTGTATGTTATATTTGTGTTCAGTGAAGTTACACTAAAATCCAGCATTATAAAACTAAACTCAGTGTTGTATTTGAAAGCATGTTCCTTTCCGTTGCACTTCTCCAAGGAGATACAGGTTCGGATGAGCAAAATTTTAGGTAACCGGATTATAAATAAGGTAGCAAAATAGTTTATTTAGGGCATGAACCCAAACTTTAGATTAAAAACTAGAAAATTCAATTAGGAAAGCAAAGATAATACGAACATACAAATAATCCCGCTTCAAATGTCTGGATTTAAGTCTTTTTCTTTTGCTTTCTCTTTTCACTTATGGAAACCAGAAAGCAAAGAAGTTAACATCAAAGATTCTCCTGGCTCTTTTAACGATCAACAAGCTTATACTATGCATTTTGCAGGCGGCGTACCTAATGATATAGGTACAGCTTTCTCTGTGTGAACGCCAAGATCGATGCATAACGAACCGGAAAATTACTGTCTCTTTATCAAGGCTTAATTCAGATTCCCCGCGAGGGTGCGCGCCCCATTCAAGGGACAAGAGTGGGCTCATTCTTCACCACGGCGAAGAATGGAAGAATGCCGCCTTAGGACTCCGACCCTCGCTGCAGTGATTCACCTGCTAACATAGATAGCTTCTCTTTAGTATTTTTACTCCCTCAGCTTCTTCTGGTACATTATTTTAGACTACGTAAAAATTACACTATTTAAATTTACGGTCAATCTAATTTTCTCTCCTAGATCGTGTGACTTCGTGGAAGGAACTGTTTGTGCATTTCGCTAAAGCTTAATGTCTATTAGCAATATTCGGAACGAAAAGTCGTAAAGATCAAGCACTTTACAGGTGCAAAGTGTAATTAATCTATTTTATTAAAATGACTCAATGTTTTAATTAAAATACCGAGTTTTAGGTAGTCAACATGGGCAGCAGCTGATCTTCTATTCGAATTAAAGGGTCCAAAAAGCGCAAAATAAAGAATGAAAATTTTAAAATAATTAAGCATACCCATCTGTGAAATTTTGAAAATATAGTTTTGATTGGATTGATTTGAAATTTTAACCCAACAATCACTGTATAGTGAGGAGTAACTGTGCAAAATTTCATACATTTAGTCATAATAGTTGCTAACATATTAATATTTTATTACATTTTTCTTTTAGTATCTGTATAAATGGTTCCCCATGATGCAATTTTGATTTGAAAAACTTAATAATTTTCAGTTATGTTCTGTAATAGAATGTTAGCAAATTGATGAGATAATTTCTTAATCTTGTTCTTAGTTTGGATAAAAATAAATTTTAAAGTTTAAAATCATTATTTTTTTCATTTAAATTTCGAAATGTAAACTTTAATATTTAATTACTCAGCAGTTACTCACGTTATGAAGAAATTATCTCATCAATTCTTTTTAGTATTATTTCTAAGCAGATACACCCAATTTAATGCATAATTACTGAAAATTACATCGTGTGGAGCATTTTAAAGAGCAAACAGTGCTAAAAATAAAAGCGTGGAAAAACAAAGTTTGAAGTCATGGTAAGGATAATAGAAGTGTATTGATTTAAATGGACATGACCACTTACAGGCAATCAGACGGCCACGTGACATAGTTAAAACGGCCGTAAGGCTATAAAAAGTATATCAAAATAAAGCAGAAGATTAATACTATTTGATAAAACAAAAATTCATTTTTGGAAATTTTTGAAATTTTAAGCCTTTTTTTCACAGATGCGTATCCTTAATTAGTGTTTCTGAAACAATACGAAGAACATCAGGAAAAAATTGAGAAAGAAAATCTTAGTTAAGCCTAAAAGCTGATGTCGCTGGCAGTTTTATTATTGGACTGCGAATTATGGGTACCAACAACGGAAAATGAGTAAATGAAAGAATAATAATCGAGATTCTCATATTCGTAGCTGGTTATACCGGGTGGAAGGTAATGGCTTCGGTCATACGATAACTAGGGATCCTGTATGATGAGTGTAACAAATATGTCGAATACGATTGTCAATAAAGAACCGTTTTGCAGAAAAAAATTGTGTGAAATATTTGGAGCCATCTAACTTCTTGACGAATAAGTATAAGTGGTTTTTATTACTTCACTAACTGTTGCCCAAACATTGTGTGAACTGTGCTATAATGCATTTCTGCCTTAATTCGAATGAATTTAGTCTCAATTTAACGTTAAAATGTCATTCAAAGTTTGATTTCTAACAGAGCTTTCGCAACGTCATGTTAACATTATATTGTGACTAAATTCATTCGAATTTAAATAAAAAGAAATTAGAGCAATGTTCACACAATGTTTCTACGGCAGTTAGTGAAATAATAAACCATTTATATCCATTCGTCAAGAACTTAGATGGCCCCACATATTGCATTATTATTATTATTATTATTATTATTATTATTATTATTATTATTATTATTATTATTATTATTATTATTATTATTATTATTATTATTATTATTATTATTATTATTATTATTATTATTATTATTATTATTATTATTATTATTATTATTATTATTATTATTATTATTATTATTATTATTATTATTATTATTATTATTATTATTATTATTATTATTATTATTATTATTATTATTATTATTATTTTTTTTTTTTTTTTTTTTTTTTTTTTTTTTTTTTTTTTTTTTTCCGGCGAAACTGTTGTTTCTTGACAGTAATTGTATTGGACATATTTGTTACTTTCATCATACAGGATCCCTGGTTATCCTATGGCCGAAGCAGTATCCTTCACCCGGTATTCTGTTGGTTGAAAAAGGAACTGATGATATTAGAAACGAATTGACAGTAGGAAATATTTCACAAATAAGAAAAGAATGTAAAACATTATTGGACAAAAATAAGTTCATTTGGAACGCCAACAAAAGCTGGTATGGTGAAGGTAGAACAGACCAATAGGTAATATACCTTGATGGAGTGGCATAAGATGATGGTGTTGAATTGGAATAAGGGATAACCAAATTGTAGTGCAATTTAAACATATAGGTTACTTAAAATAAGTCTTCTCGCAACTTTAACCATCCCAATTTAGTAGATGTTGTGGAGTGAAAGGTGCATACCACGGAGGGGGTCCCGCAACAAGGGTAGAGCACAGTGAGTAGGCTCCGGGAGATGAAGGTCACTAGCATTGAAAGGGTCCCTAACGTTTCTAGTTCAAACGCATTTGATTCGGCCCAAGTCCACTCGCAAAGGGGATTCGTGATAGACAGTGTTCTCCAAAAGTAGTCATAGACAGAACCTAGCTGAGTAGCCCGACAGAAATCAGGAGGTCACTGGTGCACCTCCGTTGCCCATCCACAAGACGCCAAACACCGTCGCCGGGTCCTTCAACGCCGAAAATGATGAAGGAAATTATTGGGATAGGAAATGAGGAATAGAAAAGTCGTGGCAGAAGACAAACCAGTCTAGCATTCACCTATCGGGCCGGAGGAACCACCTAAAATCCCTGCTCAGAACAGCTGGACACCGGGTTTCGAACTTTTAATTTTTCGCTTGCAAACCTCACACGTTACTGCGGAGCCATCTCGCTCGGTATTGGTGACGATATTTCTCTCTCTTTCGTATGTCGATGTGTGTGAGTGTGGATATGTGTGACTGTGTGTGTGTGTGTGTGTTTGCACTTTGACCTTAATTTCATCAATGCTCCTCCGTACATGTTCTTTCCCAATTTTCCACCAGCAGCCGTGGAAGTGTTTGGTGTCTTGACGCGCCTAGAATGTAAATTAGCATTTCATCGTGGAATCTCTCGCAGACGGCATTCACTATGAGAATGACGCTCTGGACATCAATTGAGGCATTGTTGCGAGATCCGTGTGAGTGGCAGCTGTTCTCCCATTCTCTCAGCTCTGTGACTTCCGAAAACAGCAGCGTTTCCATGTAAACGTCGCGTCATTTCAAATGAGCATGCGCAATGAAGCACTTCGATTCCAGACATGCAGCCTATCAGATTTGAATTTCTCTACCTCGTACCTAGTAATGAATTCCACCTAAAATTTGGATATAGAGATTTCACCGGAAGTACATGTTTTAAGGTCACTGACTCTAAAGGGAAAAACATTACTTTTTTTATCCCGTACCTGGTAAATATACAAGATGCTGCATTCCACCCAAAATTTCGATATGGAAATTTCACGGGAAGTACATGTTTTAAGGTCACTGACTCTAAAGGGAAAAAGATTACTTTTTTTTACCACGTACCTAGTAAGTACAGAAGGTATTGCATTCCACCCAAAATTTCGATATGGAAATTTCACGGGAAGTACATGTTTCCACAAACACCACAAAAAAAAAAAAAAAAAAGATTTTTTACTTTCTCTACCACGCACCTGGCATTCCACCCAAAATGTTTATATAGAGATTTCATCGGAAACACATTTTAAGATAACTAATTTTAAAAATTACTCTCTCTATCACATACCAAATAGGTAGAGAAGGTATTGCAGTTCATTCAACAATTAAATATTGAGAATTTCACCGGCAGTAGTTGTTTTGAAGGCCCCTAAATCCAAATGGACACTAAGAATGTCGTCCGCGTGCGTGCGTGCGTGTGTGTGTGTGTGTGTGTGTGTGTGTGTGTGTGTGTTTGTGTGTGTGTGTGTGTTTGCATTTGTGTGAACGACGAAACCCAAAAACGAAATTTTCCATAAATTCCAATAGATTCAAAATCTTCCAGACATCCGACAGAAGATTTTCGAAGAAAATTCCAACCCGTCTCAAACCACCCTTTGTGTTTTTGATTTTCTCAAAACAAGCTTCTACCAATTGGATTGAAGTATGATATGTTTAAAGTATATACGAAAAATAAAATGTACAACCTGAATATTCTGGAGAATAGCCTATAAAGCCCACTTTGCAAATAATTTAATATAATTTTGTATAAATTGTAAAGCTTAAGAAATATAAAATCTTACTATACAAAATAATTATTTCCATTAAAAATTAACAGAATGACTTTTTTAAAGTATAGGTAACAAAAGGATGGTTAGAGAAACTCGTGTGAATGTAACACAGTGTTTTTACTTAACTTCCTTAAATTGGGTGGTATTAGATGATGAATAAATTAACCCTCGCATTACAAGGTGGGGGGGGGGGGGTTACTTTATTCTCACCCTCTGTAATTTTTCAAATTTTCTCTTTAATTACATACAGTTAATAGTTACTGTCAACCACTTGTTTCTACTGAATTGTGTTTTTGTGTTTAAATTTTTCATTGTTCCCAGTGGTGTTGGTAGTATAAGTCCATAATAAGGATTGTCATAATATCTAATGTGATTCATATAAAAAATAAAGAAGTAATAAAGTGTGAAATATTACCTTTATAAACATGTGAAAATATAATATCCATTTTTAAAATAAATTTGTTTTAAAAATTGTTCCGACATTTTGTTAGTAGTAGTCACAAAGTACCCCTCCACTTGGTAATCTAAGTAATGGAATAAGACTTGGTAATTCTAGGGTTAAGGGTACATATGACTGAGCTTTGACGATTTTTTGTAAAAAATTGAATTTTTTTATTTTAGCGTTAAAAAATATTACAATCTTTCCTCTACCATATGCATCCATTATTTTTTCAGTTCCGCCATTTTTAAAGCTAACAGAAGCCATCCTTTAACTTCATGTACGTGGTATTTAAATGTCCATATACGCCCATTTTTACGATATAACTGTTACTGTTGCTGCGCCATTTCACTCCTATTTTGAACTTGCTAATGATTGGCTACTGCCATTTGTAATGTAATTGAAAATATCATCTGAAGAAAGAAACAAGACGTCTGAGGGGGAGACATATGGCCCAGGGCAATTCTGAGGTCATTTTATTTTCTTTTGCCTTTTTCTCAGTTTGCAATTTTTCAGCATTTTGCTCTGTACAAAATGTTCCTTGCGGAGCATTTCTTATCAGAATGGCTTGAAACTTGCACAGTATGTAGTAATATATACTATAAATAAAAATTATATTGGATTTTGATATAAAATGGATTTTAGTGTGTTTTTTATCCTTCAGAACAGGCTGTTACTCCATATTTTTTAAAAATTATGAAATATAAATATTTACATTTTTCTGTAAGCCAAACAAATAATCAGATATAAAAACCCAATACAATTCTAATTTATCCTTGTTTAGGGTACATCTCTACAAAATGTTAGAATGATTGGATGAAAACTTTGTCGCAAGGGACTTTTTAAGTACGACTATTAATTTATTTAAATAATTTGCAATATTTCTTGAACCAAGCAACATACAGAGTTGAAACTTTGCACAGCATAATATGGTTACAATATACATATGCACACAACATTTCATCAAAATTGATTAAAAGATACAGAAGTTGGAAAATTCAGTCATATGTACCCTTAAGTGATCCCAAAATTGGTCCAAGCAGCTTAGAGTAACCTGACATCTGTCTTCGCGGCAGAGCGAAAAACCTGGAAAAAGAATCTTTAGCCCTATAATTCCTCCCAACCGAGATTTCCACAACGGATCTCCACTTACACCTGCATTGCACTTTCGTCCACTCAAACGAAAAGGACTCTTTTTTATAATTTAAATGGCTATTTCGAATAGGTATCTGGCCTGCAAAAATACAAACCTATTCTTTTAATTTTGGAGTGGTCAAAGCAGGTCTGAACCTCTAATAAGATGAAACGTTCAGTAAATATAATGACTTGACCAACGTCTACTGTCACTTCGTTAATGCGATTCTAGTTGAATGTTCAATGTGACTTAATTTAGTTCACACTGTCATTTCACTTTATTTATGATGTGGCGGCGTAATGAAATACGTTTACACAATCGTAAACACCCGTCTTCAGTGAGACATGTGCGAAGGGTCACCTAATGCTCATGCGCTACTACATAGATGGTATGAGAATTAAATTTGCCATATGCTTCCGTTGCTGTTCAGAGGACATGACAGCCATGTCACCGTAGCTCACCTCGAACTTTTGATAAGCAATATTTCAGCAATCATTCTACATTAAGGGGCAAACATTGCAGATTCAACTTCAGTGAACCTGCATAAAATATGGTGTTATTGGGTTTTTATTAAATAGTGCGCTGGAAGTAACAACGACGCCAAACTTAATCATACACACCTGATGTCTGTATTCGGTAGTAGCCGAGCCTGTTAAGGCGTGTTAACGCTGGTCCAGGATGATGCCCTGAGCATGGATCGAATACTGTGGGAAGCATCTCTTTTCCCCCCTACTTTTCTGTCTTAACAGGAACATAATTAAATAATCCGTGCCTAATATACTATTATACAATATTATCACATTCCTGCAATACGATTGAAATTTTAGAACTGAAAGCTTTAGAAGATATTGATTCTAACTGTTGTAAATAAAACAAGGAATACGCGTACTTCAACTCTCAACCACTCTTCCAGAAATTAATGCCTAATATTTTCTCTCAAACCCCTGCATTAATTGGCATCTGTCTATAAATATCGGAGATTATTGCCAAGTTAAAAAATGTACTAGCGTCATGCACTGTTAATGTTTACATAACTTACAATGGATATAAGAAAGCATTAATATCTTGTTCATGCACGGAAACTAAAGTGTTTCAGGCACAAGAAGTGAAAATAATTATTTTAGAAAATTGAATAATTCGGCATGATTACGTTCATTTATACTCCATTATGCAATAATGACACAAATATCGACTATCTGAGAATAAGACTCAAAATATCGAAATAAAAACATTTAGTGTGTTAAATATCATAGGAAAGAAAATCGGGTATTACTGGCCACAAAAATGCGTAGCTAGAAGAACTTGATCCTAGTGAATAAAGTAGTTAATGACGTATTAAGTAGAATGTCATTCAGTAGTATATTACTTCAACGGGAACCAATCTTTGTACCCAGCAGCGTTGCCATTATCCGTAGTATCCGTATCTCCTATCTCTCCTGAGGTGTCTGTACTCATTGTACCTCACAGCTGTTGTCACAAACTCGCTCGGAGAACAGCAGTGTTCATCTCACCAGAAACGCGGTCGCTAACTCATTCACTTACTCGCGGGAGCGCTCACTTGTACAGCCGCGGTTAATGTTCCAGAACGTTCTAACGGCGGAGAGAAGAAAAACTTCCTAAAGATTTGGTTATCTAACGTTAGCGCTTCCGATGTTCACGTTGGGCGAGAGCGCTGTTTATCTCTGTGCATCCTAATGCCCGGCATCGGCCCTCCGATAACCTTGGGCCATAGTTGCTGCGTCACTATGATTTTCCGTTGTATTGTCAGTGTTATAACAAAATGTGTTTCGACTGTTTCATAAGCATCACATCATTGGACCTCTTGTTTTTCCTGGGAAATAATATGTGCTGATGAGATCCACAGGGTAACCAACCATGTGTCTAGGTTATTGTTTATAGTTTTCTTGCTGTAATTTGCATAGATATAGTTTTGTTTCTTTTGCTATGGAGTGTTATCGAAACGACAGGATGAATCTCAGTATAATCCAAAGGCACAATATGCGTCTATGTTCCTGACATGACATTGAAGGTTTACCTGCTTTGTCCACAATGGAGCATGAAACTCTATGCCAAGGCATTATTTGTCTTTTTTGCGACTTGAAACAAAAGCGCGTGCATTTTGTTGTCAGCTACGGGACAACGTGTCAATGTAACTGTCAATCAAGAAGGTCCTGTTTCAGGTTCCCATTATAATGTGCCATCTTGTAGTGCTACTGAATAACGGAGCACAGTTTTTGTACTTAGCTAATGAGCTGCCAGGAAGCGCTAGCCCTGAAACTTGTAACAGTCCATCAGCAGATTGCTATCTGTAATACGTGACCCAAAATTAAGTTTCCTGTTCAATAAAGCATTTAGAGCATTGGTTTGCAATTCCTGACCTTTGTGTTGGGTTGCTTTTCTGTACAGGATCTATTTATCTGTGCCATAGGAAACATTTCGTCCATAGAATGCAAGCTTTTTATCTTTCTCCGCTCGTGGACGTAGAGCGGAAGCGGCAATACACGCATAGCTGCACATATCCTTGCGCCGGTGAAGCGCATCATTGGAGAACGCTTTGCTTCCGAAATTTTCTGATGTCCTTAACGTGTGAGTATAGTGCCTTTTTGCGACGAAGTTTAGCACTAGAAATAGTATTTACGCAAAAATGAAATTCCTAATGACTTGGTAGTGAACAGCGATCGATTGTCAACTCCTAATTGTTGACCTTAAAACGATTAATAACCTGCAGCTCCTTCTTAGCTGCTGCATGAAGTAAATCGTAAGTGTATATTAACAAATAAAAATAAGGTAAAGACCCAAGTAAGATACATTGGAAATCCAATTATCAAATACACGGTGATTATTTTTATGTGTACCTTCGCTTTCCAATTTATGACGTCGTTCTTTGAAGCGAGTCTACAGCTACCTAAAATGCACTTCCGTCTAACAATGTTTGGTTATGGTATTTCTATCAGGATTGGCAGTTGAATTGATGGTTGGTGTCAGATGCGCTTTTTAGAGTATTTTTCACTTGAAGCTGCCCCCAGCGACTGTTTGGGGTGTTAACACTGTACCTTTTAACCCTTCCGCATGATATGGAAATAGGTCTTCACATTTTTTAATATGATGCAGCATATTGTACCTGGTAGAGGGCAATATGAAGCTGACAATACAGCACCGTGTCTACATATTGGGGTGTTATTTTGAACTGGATTGCTGAATGAAGGGTGATATCAGTACGATATGAACCACTGCATTGTTCAGTTTCAGGACAGGTATGAGGAATCCCAAGAGACAGCTCTCACACAATTCTAAGATAAATGTGAAACAGTAACCACAATTATTTTAGGGTACTTTATTATGACATGGCGTACATAAATGGCACACAGATATTTTGTATCTTTGAGATGTCTTACCAAAGCTAAGTTCATTCCTTACTGTCAAAACATATCTCAGTGTGGAAGTAGATCAGATACTTAATAATTTAAAACACTCCCTTCTAAACAATATTGACGTTTTTATATTTTTTTCATGTGCAGTTTTGTTTTACCTAAGGAAATCTAATCCATTGAGTTTTCTATGTAACGCATATTCGTTTAAATCTCACCAGACTTTATCACATTAAACATTTTAAAAATTTACCGACGACCATGCCACTGCCCTAATATGTGTCAAAAAGTGTTTCAGTAAACCGCCAGTATTTGATGTGGCCTCCGTGTGATGTAATTAGAGTTGCTATACGTTGTGGCATTGAACCAAAAAGGTTCTGAATAAGTTCCTGAGGAATTTCCCTTCATGGAGTTTGTATTCAAGCCCACAAATCGTGACACTGGTTACTAGAGGACCGTGATGCACCAGTTGCGACCAACCATATCCCAGACATTTTCGTTGGACGACATGTCAGGCGAACATGCAGGCCAGGGAAGCAGTGGTACCCGTCATTCTTCGAAGAAGTGTTGTACATCCCTCGCAATATGTGGCCAGGCATTGTCCTGCTGAAGTGTGAACTCTGAAGATACCTGAAGCAGGGGAGTACCTCGGGCTCTACAACCACCGTTAGGTACCAGTTGCTGTTCAAAGTGCCCTCAATTCGTAGGAGGCAAGATCGGTTGTTGCAACCTATGGTGCCCCAAACCATCACACCTGGAGATTGTCCACTATGCCGCTCAACAATGCAGCCCTACAGGTTCGCTCACTATGGTACCGCCAGACACGTATATGGCCATCAGTGTAGTTCACATTGAAACGGGACTCTTCGGAAAAGACTACATTTTGCCACTCAGCACCCCAGTGACGGTGTTCACGTGCCCATTGCAGTCGGAGGAGCTTGTGGTTTCTGGACAATGGAAACCGACGTAATGGCATGCATGCAACTAGTCCAAACTGCTGCAAATAGCGACGAACTGTTGATGCAGACAAATTCACACCTGTAGTGCTCCAGCGTTGAGCCAACACTGTGGATGAAGCTGTGCGGCCCAATTATGGCCATACGGACAAGATGGCGGTCATCCGTGCTATGTTCCTCTTCCGTGGTCCAGTACCCCCTCTTCGCTGCTACGACGTTCATCTATCCACTGCTTCCACACGCGCATCACTATCGTAGCAACATGCCCTGTACGAGCCGAAATGTCGCGGCATGACAAACCTGCTTCAAGGAGACCGATCACTCTGCCTCGTACGAACCCACTCACATCCCGATGTGGCTCCTTATGACGTCGGGCATACTGGCACTCATGTTATTGTTCCCACCTTGTTTGACAGCTGTGCACTGACTACACTGGGTGCAACACTGACCTTGTCGGACCGACACGACAGGGCTCTGCTCGGCCTATGTGTACCCCATCTCTCTGCAAATCTAATCACTTGTTGCTTGCACATTCTTCTGTACTTCCACTAAGTTTGGAGTTATTCGGAAAGTTCCTTCTTAGTATTGCAATTTTCACAAATGGCAGTGTACATATTATTACATAGGTTGCTTTCATCCTCTTCGTCATGATCAGTTTCTGAATCTAAAGATCTCGTCTTCAGTTTATCTTCATCATTAGAATTATCTGATTTACAATGTAGGTGATGCACTTCTTCCAAATCTTTGGAATGTTGTAGATCTTGCTCCTGTTTGTGAGAAATAGTAACATAATCCTTGCAATGGCAAAGCAATATCGCACAACTAATACGGAAAATTAAATATAAGTAATATATAACGAGTGCCGCTTAGTCATCCTTGCAGCTAAAGAAATAAACAGATAAGGTTGTTGCTACAGGAAACAATCGAGTGAACTGTAATGTTAGATGCCTAGTCAGGCAATTATGTAGGTACGGTCAATCGCAAACTATAACGTTTAAATAAACCTAGGGGTCTCTCAAGCCTCTAGTGACCAACGGAGATTAAAAAAGGTATAGAAATTAAATTTTTTTGTGTATTATATCTCTGAATCATGACTTAAGCTACAATAACAAGTAGAAAAATCAGGTGTTATTATCACACGGCGTTCTGTACCCAAACCGTTTATTTTATGTAGTTTCTAGAGTATTCTTACACTTATTTTCCTAACTACTTCAGGTTAATTAAGATAAACATTTCACAAAGAGTTCATTACATATTTCGCTGCAGGTACAAGGGGAGGGAGGAAACCAAATTAATAGTCAGATGTTTAAAGCTGGGAGGCTATATACTGTACTTAAAACTCTTTCCATAATCTCTCGAGAAACAATTACATACCAACAGCACTTTAAAAAATGTTAAATTATTAAGAAATCCATACCAATAACAACGGATATCTCGGAGCTGGCTAATGCCTACAAAATACTCATTTGAAATAAATTGTGTAATAGCCTTCCGGTTTAGAAACCCTTTTTGCGAGGTAAGTTTTGGTTATTTCTCCTGAAACAACACAAAAAAAAATTCTTAAGCTAGAGAAATTAGATATGGTTAATGCCTACCTGTACATTGGGCATTACGGAAGAGAGATAGACTCCATACATAGGGTATGAACCCATTAGCTTCAGCTTAGCTTTCTTCCTATATATTATGGTTTAACCGTAGTATAATTATTTTTTTTTTTCAAAATTCCTTACGAATAAAGAGTTCACAAGGTATTCCCAGAAAATTTAAGACAAACATTTTACTTTACATGTCAGTATATTTTATATGGTATTTTAGTGGAAGTTCTTACATCCATTTTTGAGAAGGAAAAAAAAAAAAAAAAAAAAAAAAACGTTTCGAAAACTTTTGCATGTAAAAGGTAATTTGCGGTTGGGGAATTTTCTACCTTCGTTTCGCATTTTTGAAACATGCTGAGTTTAAAAGGTAGTTATGTTTGGTATTTATTAGCCTTTTTGTTTTCTACCTACGATGTTCGCAAACATATAAGCGCGGACCTTTTTCTAAAAATACTATTTCCTTTTTGATCCAGGGGGGCATTAAAGTCCTTGGTATCGAATTTTTGAGCGGTATGCAATACCACTGCACACAACACTTTCAACACTGAACACTGTAGCTGGACAACCGTCCTATCACCGCCTATTGGTGCTTTTGACTGGCAGGCGTGCCATTGGCAGTTGCGGATCGCAGGTCCTGTAACCGAGCAGAGGAAGATAAAAGGTACGCAATGTACTTATACCTATGAGTTCTTATAAAATTACCTGATTTGTTTTTATTCACTCGTAGTTTTCTGCCGTATCTATCATGTTCTGATTACAACGGGAAAGAGTAGTGTTCCGAAAGCATAACATCATGAAGAATGCATAAAATACAGCAGAATAAAACGTTTTTGCAATGGCATGTTTTCTGTTAGTACCTAATCTTTCGTCACGTTACTCAGTAAGGTAAATACAAATAACTTGTTTTCGATAGGGCTTTTGTTCCAATCACTGATATCTCTGAAAGACAGTATCAGGCAAGGAGTAGGGAATTTCAAAGCCAGCATTTAGCAGCCCAGCTTTTCAAGATTTGACTATTGCTGCAAACGGTTATCTCAATGGAAAAATAAGCATAGTTCAAGAAGAGATACAGCAATAAACGATAGAGGAGGTCACGTGAACGCAACACATCACAATGGAGCTTTGGGGCAATTTTTGTCTGGACTCCAGTGCTGCGTTGCATTGAAGGGAGAGCAAGAACGAGATAAAATTAGAGAGTAGAGAGAGAATCACCGATGAGAGAGGGAGATAAAGATAGGAAGAAACTGAAGAAAAGGGAGTATGTGGGGGATAAAGTGGGAGAGTTAAGAAGGAAGATGTAATGATAGAGGGCAAAGAGCGAGAAGACGGGTGAAAGAGAAAGGAGATAGAGGGAGAAATAGGAGGAGACTAGGAGAAAGGGAGTATAATGAGAAGAGAGTGGAAGAGAGAGATACACGTAAAGTTAAGACAGTTAAGGGAAGGATAGAGATAGGAAGAGGTTGGGAGAATAGGAAGAAGTTAAGATCAAACTTAGAGCAGGGTTGCCAATGTTTAAAAGTAAAATTATCGTACAAGCCACTCAAAATTATAGATTTGGATTCAAAATTATCGTACATCATAAACCAAACGCTACAACAATACGTTTGTCAGCATAGCACTTGTGAAAATGTAACAGTATTGATATTTATGGTATCCACTTACAAGATTGATGACCTCAATCAGTATTACAACTTCAGTACTTATGTTTCTCGCACTATTCATCTGAAAGTTCATCATCTTCCTCAACTGTTGCAGCATTATATAAATTTGTTGTTGAGATAAACTTTAACATCTCGCTTGCAGATTTTCGGACTGACCACATTCTTTCATAAACTGAGGTGACGGAAGTCCATTTACAGTATCTAGCGCTAATTTTGGTTTTTATTGAACCTAGTTTTGAAAAAACTCTTTCACAAGAAGTGTTTCTGTGGGGCAATGAAGTCACTTATAGTGCAACCTACGCCAGTTCTTTGAAATCAGTATTTCCACCAAGGTGACATGTTTAACAGCACTCCAGAAACTACCAGGTTCAGGCATGTTCTTTATTTCATACGGAAGATCACGTATTCCGAGTTTTCTCCATTGATCATCAATTTTCTGAACAGTGCCTTCTTCATTGAGATTACCAGATCTGGGCACACTGGCAACAAGAGGATAAAGGGTAGAAAGATTAGTAGGATCTGAAATGTTTGCCTTAGAGGGTGGAGACAGGCCATGAGGGCAAAAGTGGTGTCGTTATTTGTAATTAATTTCATTTCGCTGGTGTGACAAACCAGTGAAAATGATATTTCGCCGGTATCGAAATTATCGTATACCCCCATAATTATCGTACGACTTGGCAACCCTGACTTAGAGAACACGAGGAGAGACACGAAGGAAGAGACTAGGATATTTATAGAGTATGCAGGTAAGAGAATGAGAGAAAGAGGAACAGATTAAGATAGAGTGTGGGGAATGAGAGAAAGACGAGTGATGGAGGGAAAGGGAGGGAGGGAGGGGGGAAGGGAAGGTGGGAGGGAAGGATAGACTGAAAGGACGTACGAGGGGAAAGGAGTGGGAGACAAAGAAGGTAACGATAGAGTGTGGAGAGCAAGATAATATGATGGTGGTGGCGGTGGCGGTGGCGGTGGCGGCGGCAGCGGTGGAGGTGGTGGTGGCGGCGGCGGCGGTGGTGGTGGCGGTGGCGGTGGCGGTGGCGGTGGCGGTGGCGGTGGTGGTGGCGGCGGCGGTGGTGGAGGCGGTGGCGGCGGTGGTGGTGATGATAATAATAAACTGTGGTGGTGATACTAGAGCTAATGCTACGCTGTTTCTTATCATTGCAAGATACTCCACTGCGTATGAATCTATGTAAAATGGTGTACGTACCTATATTATACCATCCCCAATCATCACAAGGAAAATGTTAATACTGCAGGGAAGTTGAGCCAAGGGAGTTTAATCACCAGAATAATCAGTGTTCGTCTAGTGCTCCAACTTCATGATGTATTTGCCTAAGATATCCCTGCGGCAGAAATGTCTGTCCGGTGTTGACATTTCATTACAAAACTAATCAGTGAGGTAACCCAGTTATCTCAGTCTGCTGCAGAGGTGCCCGTCCATCACGCCTAACAAGAGGATCTGCCGTCAAAACAAATTCTAATTACCTACGTGTTACGTTTCATTTCTTTCTGGAGCTGCTGGTGCTCAACTGCAGGAGCACAAATGTTGTTTGTGTTCTGAATTTACCGGTATGGCACTTACCAGCAGGAAGAAACTACCGCCATGAGTTTTACAATTTATAAATAAAATTTGTGGCTTAGACACATGTTAATGTTTACCATGAAATCCTCTATTAAGAAATCGTAATTTTAGTTTGCCATGAGCCTCATGCGTGGAGAAAAAGAACGAAATCAGATTGCGCCTATATAGAGCGCTGTTGCTCTGCGTTAATGTATTAGACTCCTATTCAGGAGGTCCCAGGTTCATATTCCGTTGACCGCTCACGCTTATACATAATTTTGTCAGTGAATCACAAATCAGTGAAACGTAACCCCATGGCACAACAGCCCATCTGGGTCAAGGCCTATCGTCCGACCGCTGCGTCCCCCACCTATACCCACCACAGGCGTTATGAGCGGGGTGCAGTACTGGAGGGGGGGGCGTAGTCACCTCCTGTGTTTCTCCCGGTCGGTTATGCAGTCTTCTGGACCAGGGGCCGCTGCTTTTAAATCATGTAGCTCCTCAATAGGCCCCTCAAGGACCTAATGAGGCTGAATGCACCCCGGACCGTAGCTAGCCAATCTCCGTGTTAAGGAAAAAGGTTTGGTATAAGTCGGAGTAGATAAGGCAATTAGTCTTTCCGGCGAAATCAATTTAACAAGAAATGCGTTAGCTCAAAGCGTTACTGAAACTCAATTACATTTAGAAATCACAGAGAATGGCAAAATGCACCTAGAGGAAGATCTGAAGATTAGAAAGGGAACAGAATTCTTAGAATTTAGCTGGACGTAGAGGAAAATTGTGTTTCGTAAGTGAATGAGAAGCTTCAGGTTTGACCACGTATAAGTGGGAGCACTTGGTGGGGTCATGCATGATGTAGGCGAGACTTACGTTGATAAAGGGGCGTGTAGTTTTAAAATTTGTGTATTTTCGTTGTGTTCTTTCGTGTGTTACTGTGATCGATTATCGGCAGTCCGTAGCGCTTTAAGACATACTTGGTGGTCACCGCAAAAGGATTTTCCGATTAAAAGTTCAGCGACTCATTCTTAGACTTACAACATATGCTTCTCATTATTATTGCGGAAACAGTTATTTTAAAGTATTATGTCAGAAGGAGCAGGTATAATACTTCAATAGTTACACTTTCTCATGCTGGAGTTCAGAAACAGTTTAATTGTACATCCTCACACAGTCGGCAGTTTGTTTCAAATAGCCTAAGTTGTTAGCCTCCTTTAAATGTATCAGACAACTGAACTGGAGTTGTCTGTTATCACACCCACACACCCACACACAGAAAAATAGATCACATACTTCACAACTGTCGCACCCGGTAGCAGCAGATTCATTGAAGACCGAGACGCAGGGAGACGCCATGACTTTCCCTCATTCCCTTTCATTCCGTCTCTTCATCTTTCAGGTGTGTTTATTAGGTTTCGTGGTGTATGGCGGTGCCGGACGGATGATGCGAATGCTTGCTCAAAGGAAATAATACTGCCCATGGACACTGGAGGACTGGTTGGTAGCCGCTGAAAATGAAATTAAACACAACTCGTAATCATAAATCATAGAGCACAATCTAACCAAAGAAATATAATTTCATCTTCCAAAACGTAATATTCTCGGAGTAGTTATTAAGCATATATACAATAAATTACCTATATTTACTAAATAATTAATTAATTACAATTCTAATATGTTCATCTTCCTCTATAGGCAGCGCCAGCAACAGTTAGTATTCGAGTTTGGAACTGTTAGGGACTTCCGCGCGCCTCTTTGGTCTGCCTGCAGCCCGCGACATCCCGTTCACGAGTCCGTGTCTTATCCACCTCGGCTACGCGTTACGGTCTTGTATGCCTATGTTTAGTATCCATATGCCTTACCGAGTGGTAATGTCTGTGGCCCGCATTCGGAAGGTCGCGGGTTCGATCTCCCTGGCCGACCTTCATCACCATGGATTTTTTCGGAGGTTCCCCGGGTCCAGGCGAATGCTGCGAAGGATTTCCATACTCTCCGAATTTCCTGTCCTTGCATTTCGTTACATTAACTATTTCATTTCACCCTTCATCCTGTTAGGTTTCATTCGGTGTTAGAAGTATCGGCGAGACTCGCGGCAGCAGCACGGCAGAGAGAGCAAATGCGCACTGAATTGGAAGGCGAACCTGCTGGTTTCCGCGGCTCCTACGGGATGTTACAAACCAGAGGAGGGAAAGGGAGCTGGTTTCCGAGTCCCACGGCCCCTTGGGAGTACCGACCCGAAAGGGTGGGAGCGGAACCGGGCATAGTCAACCTTCACCGGGGTGTTTCGAACTGGGAAAATGTAAGGACCCTGCCCTGTACCCTATCGTGGCAACGTTCCGGCCGCCCTTTGGATCCATCCCCCGGGGGTGCCCTCTCAGGGGCATAGACACAAAAGATGGCCTTTCTGCCGAGGTGCTAAGACCCCTCCACAAGTTGTCATTGAGTCATCCATATGCCTTCACTTTCGCACTGTTATTTGTGGATCGAATGCAGTACCACCACTACCTTAGGTGGCGGCTAAAGATGCTAAAAACAAGAAGTGAGATCCACTCGAAAGGAAAGAGCCTGGCCATCATGGACCTTGGATAAACGCACACTTGTTTTTATTTCTATCTGTAACCAAGTGAATTTCAACTGGTAAAAGAGGGAAAAGAAAGGAACATTTTAATGAATGTTGATGAAATAAACAGTTTTTGCAGTTCCAAGGCCCTCCCGGTTTTGGAGCACCCTCTGAACTTTCCTCTGTTACTTGTTCGCATTAATTCTCAACTTTAACGTTACTTTTTTCACATTAGTTCTCTGCTGTGACTTTCTACTGTTTTCAGTGCTGTAGGCTACGAATGGAAAACACTTTTTTCTTGTTATTCAATTTTTTTTTTCCTCTTATTCCTTTTTAAAACCTGTCCGTCCGGTGCGGAATATTAATATGAAATAAAGAAACTTTGCACCTACTATTTTCTCTACTAATATTAAATGTGACACATCCATTAATCTTGTTCAAGAATGTATTTCTAAAGTTGAATTAGTGGTGAGGTGCTGCGCATTTGTATTCCAAGCAATAGCAGAGGTGTATATGTTTGAAATTCGTAACATTCTATTTCCCTACGGAGATATTTCCATAAATGTGAAACTTAGTCGAAAGGACGGTTCGAAAAAAAACTAAACCTTTAGTTTTAAAAAATCTGATGTTTTACATCCCCCTGACTTTCTCTAAAAATCCAACAAAATATTCTGAAGAAAGGCTATTCTCCTGTCTACTGCATTTTAATCGAATTATACAGTTGAAGAAATATTTTGTTACATATTTATTTGTAGATACAATGGGAATCGGGGAATGCAGTAAGCTTAAGCGGTAGTCAAATCTTTTAGGAGCTGGTTGCTATGTGAAGACTTTAAGTTTCCGTTCTCCTTTATGGACCGAAGGGAAAAAACGAAAAGCGCCTGCCCATTTGAGCAAGGTATAATTTTTGGAAAATTAAAACTGGTAACAGGGAATATCTCGGAATTAGTTAACTCCTCAAAAAACTGTATTTCACATGAATTGTACTACTTTTTTGTATATATCTTATACGGTTTAACGATTTGGAAGTCATTCAGATTAAAGAGGACTTAAGGGCTTTTCCCAGAAAATTCGAGATAAACGTTTCATTTGTCATGAAAATGTAAACGTATGGTATTTCGATCACTGGCGTTAGTGTCGTTTTGAGAAAATCAACATTTTTGAAACTTTTCCCACGTAAAAGGTGTGGGAGAATTTTCTTGAAAATGTTCGTGTCGCGTACTTGGAAGACGCCGAACTTAAATAACAAATTTGATGTTTAACCGACAATTGATTTGAAGTTTCATATTCATAGAAACACACACACACACAAACACACACACACACACACACACACACACACACACACACACACACGCACGCACGCACACACAGATACCTTTATCTAAACATTTTTATTTATTATTTCCGGTGAAACCTTTATATCTATTTCTTGTGTGGAATACAATGCCTTCTTTACCATTGTACGTGGTAGGTACAAAGTGTAATCAATGTAATATCAGTATGTTTCAATTATTTGTCTCTTAGAAAGGTCGGAGGATTCTATTTCAAGCTACTTGAGCTGTTAATAATATTTCAATTTATTTATAAAATGTTAAGACAGTGAAGGTTTTCAGCAACGAAGTAATGGGAAGTGTACTGTATGTACCCCGTGAACAACAACAGCAACAACAAAGTCATCTGTGGATCACATACATATACAGTGTGGAAGGGAACTTATTACATTCCTTCTAATATATGCTTCCTAGAAGTATTGCAAACAAAAAGATCTAATTGCATTTTGTTCTTTGATCAGCTGATTTCGAAAAACTAAATTTTTTTTTTTTTTTTTTTTTTTTTTTCCAAATTAGATGCCTAATTCCAAAGAGTGTACAAAGATAATAGCTTGTTATTTATAGGATGCGTAGAGTAACTTATTTCTGACATAGCTTCGGTAGTAATTATGGGATATCACATAGCGTTTCGAAATAATTATTCACTTAAGAGAATTAAAGGAATATTGCGAACAGCTATTTCAGACGTGAAGTACCTCGGCAACGTTGCCTTGAGGTTGGTCAGGGAATTGAACCGGCTTCTGGATATAAATAAGTCGGTCGCTTGCAGGGTGGTGTAATGTTTTGGGAGATAACGACCACGCTGCGGTGGTTGTTTATGTATTGGCCTAGTGAAAGTGACACCAACACAATCTGCAGTGTTGCCAGTTTGTTTCTGTAGGAAATCTCCAGAGGCAAAAATGTAAGATACAACATGTGTTCCAAATACCGAGATCTATCACTGGTTTAAATTAATGTAATGACTTCCCTTCCATCCTGTATGTGTATCTACATACAGGCAGACATACATACACACATTCATGACAGATAGACAGTCTACCTACTTGTTAAAAACTGCAAGTTATTTGGTAGTTGCGGAGTTGTCTTCTACTGTTAAAGTAGCCTGGCGCTGCCAACATGACTTTTTTGTTCATGGGTGCACCTACTGAACCTCCAACTAAAGACAACGAGAGCGTACATATCCGAGGTAGCAGGCTCGGATGCAGGCGGGGTCTCTAACGTCTCCTGACGCCTTCGGAAACACCTACCAAGCCTCTCTCCCAAAGATATTTCTCATACCACCATACTACCCACTCGCCTGATCACTCTGGAACATGACAAGGAAGTAAAATGGGGTACAGAAAAGTTCGTGGCATCAGAATAACCATCCTAGCATTTGCCTTCCAACCTGGGAGAGTCGTGAAAAACGTAGGGCCTGCCAATTTTTGTCTATAGTCTTGGAAACCGATATGAAATTGATTTCTAAAAATGTTCGATAGAGCAGATAGACAAATACTGTGGAAGACACTAGATAACATAGATACACGTTATATTTTTACAAAGTGATACAGAGTTTATATCAAAACACAAGTGTAGTAGTTGAAAATGGCTGAAGATATGATAGTTAATGCCTGGGCACTTAGACAAAAATTCAAGTTGGTTGCGCACAAGGTATAGTTTGCGGAGTTAGCAAACAGCTTGTGTGGTGAGGAAGGTCACGGTGCATTGGCTACGACAAGCATCGGGAATACGCTTCGAGTGAAAGCAAATGAAGCATAAGCGAAACGTTCAAAAACAGTTGCAATAGGTGCACTGTTGGCAGATTATGCCAGTGAATATATTTCCATCTGATGGCCGGAATATTAAATTGTAAATAAGGGGTGGGCCACCATTAGACCAACATTTCCCAACTTTGAAAAACATGTTCCATTATATAAACAGAGAAAGAGGAAGGAAAATATGCCAACAATTCCAACGTTAATTTAGACAGACACAATAACTTTTTTGGTGACCTGTGCAGCATGATGGCGTGGGCAAGCATCCCCTTCTGGAAACTCGCAAATTGCTATTTCAAGCAGTTTCTAGAAAAAATATACTAACAAAATATTAGTATCCCAGATAATACTTAAGTAGTACCTGAAGCTGTGCTACGAAGGCGTACGAGATGAACTAGAAAGTTCTAGAGTAAATGTTAACAATAGCACTTCAACTTGATATAAATTTGCCCCAGTCACGTCATACGATGTAGAGAAAGCTTTTCCCAATACAGGGTACAAGATGGGTTTCCTTTAGAAAACTTCAAAATATATATTGTTATTCATTGTAAGCAAGAATGGGCACACCCATAATGTACAATATGGTCACAATAATTATGCCAGACACAAAATTTAATGGCGGCTCATACCCCACATTACTATTCTTTTTCCTATTGTGCAAATACATTTTGTGGGCGTAAATTACATTTATATAACCAGCTTTACGGCGTGATTTCACAGCGTGTGTAACTGTACAACACCGCAAGGCGTGACAAGGCTCTGATTGGATGTTGTGTTGAGCCAGCCACCATTAAATTTTGTGTCAGCCATAATTACCTTTTCATTCATAGTGCGCATTTTAATTCTTATTTTATGTATATTTATGTTCATATTATTGGAAAATATGTTTTGCTCGTATAACTTATGAATATGCTTCTGGCGCGGGGGACCCAGGTGCGATCCCGGTAACTGCGTGGAGATCTTTCTCCACTGGGAGATATGGTCCGGAGTGTGCTCAGCCTCCTGGTGCTAAGGTTGCCTGCCTAAGAGGTCAAGTAGTCACCTTACGGTTCGAGGAGGGGGCGCGTTGACGCCTGTGACCCCGGACCTGCACTCATCCGTGGACTTGGCTATGCTTGGAGGGCGCAGCGGCCGGGCAACAAGGGTACTCTAAGGTTACCATAAGTTACCCTAAGGATAATTGTAATTTATTAATAAATGTTCAGTATATTCCTCAACACTGTCCGTGATTTTACTAGGTTTGGTAAGGTATCCTTTGTTGCACTTACTGCAAGCGAGTCAACCCCCGCCCTTATGTTTCACAGACGTAAGTAGCGATAACCCCGTCACTTGTAACCTGTTGTAATGTTTTTGTGGTTAAAATACCGAGTCTTAATTATAATTCAACAAGGCTTGAAACAAGGATGTATCTTGTAGCCTCTTCTCATACTTTTCAATGTCTATCTGGGCAACATTATTCAAAAAATCTCATGTATTGCACTCACATGATTTTCTCTACTCTTGCAAAAACTATTCTTACAAATATGTATTCCTCTATCTACTTCATGTTAATCCAAATAAACACTTGTACAAATTATCTTATTGCTAATTTTCTTGCAGGTGCAAGTGGAATACAGTAGGCTTTAAGCGATTGTCAAATGTTCTAAGAGTGGTCGCTATACGATGACTTTGAAATTCCGTTCTCTCTGCAGGACCAAGAGATAAAAATGTATAAAAACCTACCATTTGAGAACCGTCTTTAAGTATTGCAAAATTTTGACAACAGGGAATATCTCCGAAATGGTTCACTTCACAAAAAGGATCATTTAACATAAATTGAGTGGTTTAACGAGATCCACATTTTTTGTATAATAAGATTTGGTCTTACTTTCACGGTTTATTAATTATGCAAAAGTTATCAAGAGTAAACAGGACTACATGGGCTATAACCAGAAAATTCATTGCCATAAAAATATTTTAAACATATCAAAATCAAAGTCGTTAGAGCCATTTTTTTGAGAAAATCAGTTTTGCTAGAAATGCTTTTTTTATTCAAGGGGCGTCAAAACATGTTTCCAGTTAAATCTCGACATAGAATTTTTGGATCAAACATAATACTTCCTCTACTTGCTATACGTAGCAGAGAAAGTAAAATGGAAAGCTTCAGTACTTAAGAGAATCGAAATAGGTATTACTGATGATATACGAATTGAAATGATAATTGAGGAAGGAAATTTGAGAAGGAAACATCCCAGACCTAAGTTTAGGGTACTCCTCGTCATTTGCCACTGAGGGAACCCTGGGATAAAAATCTCAATCAGAGATGAAGGCCGTGGTGGAATTTGAACCGCAGACCTCCCTTTCACGAGTCCATGCCTTAACAACCTCGGGTAGTTCCTGTGTCTATTACCAGCTGAAGAAATTTCTCGAGGTATCACATATGTTGATATCCCTTTCTGAGATGCCGATTTGTACATCATAAAAGAAAAGCAAACAAAAGCTGCAATAATCGAAGTTAACACAGCGAAACTCGTCTCAAAGAGAGAAGCATTTCCGCCAGTATTGTGCGCGTAATGTTTTCATAATTAAATTCTGTGATTCCTCGTTGTCATAATATTCTCTCTTCTATACCACAATGCGCTGTAATACCCATTTGTCTCGCACTGCGAACCATGACGGCGATTAAGCCGAAATAGCAGCTTTCATAGACACCAAAACAAATTCTTTGTAGAGAACTAATGATGAAATATTGCCTTGCCTTTGTCGGTCATTTGTGTGGAATAATGTGCGTGGCAATTGTAATGTATTCCTCCAAGTATTGCAGACAACGCTTTCGTGAAGCTGGCCTTTGATTGTAAGTCGAAACAATGAGCATTTTATTTGGATCCATGCAATCAACTTTTAGTTTTGTTTTACCCGTTGTGTTTCAATGCAGACTGTGTAACCACAACTCCCAACATCTCAATATTTTGCGTAAATCTCCTTGAGATAAATATTTCCTAGCTGTTGATTAGATAAAGGTAAAGGTAGGTCAAATGCCTCTTTGTGCTTCAAACGTTACCCTTGGGAGAGAGGAGGGGAGAGACCCTTAAGGGACCCTGGGCCCGAAATTCGTATTATCTATATTTATATAGGTATGAAAGCAATACTTTACACACTTAAGGATGTTTATGGTATGTTTATTCATCTCTGGCAGGAAGAAAAAATAATTACTTTTAAACTAATTTCTTTGCTTTGACGGACATAAAAATATATTTTTTAACTTTTTTGTGTATTTCATTTGTTTAAATCTAAACAACTTTCAGATTTTGACACCAAAGACTAAAGTTGAAGTCACATAAATGGGGCACGTGCTGGAATATTTCTAGTAGCATAGCAAATTTAATGCGGAAGGAGCAGGTATATATTAAAAAACTGATGTGTTACACTCCCATAACTTTCTCTAGTCTTGTACTAACTATTCCTACAAACATGTATTCCTCTATTTTCTTCATATCAGTGAGATAAGCATTTACAGAAATTATTGCAGCATTCTTGTGGGTGCAAAGGGAATATGAGAGACAACCTAGTACCTACTTCGATAGCTGTCCTATCTTAGGGTATTCATAGATCTAATGGATCTGTAGAAAAAGACAATTTTAAATATGAATGACAAAGGATTAGAAATCTATGATATTGTTGTTGTAGTGTTTAACGCCCGCTTTTGCTACTACGGCACCGCAGGCGGTGACACTGATGATACATGGAATGAAGATGGAGCACCGGTGGAATGAGATGGCGGGGGAAACCGGAGAACCCGGAGAAAACCCGCCCTGACGCCGCTTCGTCCACCACGAATACCACATGCGGTCCCTGGGATCGAACCCGGGCCGCCTAGGTGGTAGGCGAGCGCGCTAACCGCTCGGCCACGGTGCCGCCAAATCTATGATATAAAATATGTGATAAATAAAATGTAATAATGTACAAAATTATTATAAAATTTGGAAATAGGACATCTAACCATTTTAGAATGATTTACTTATGTAGGTATTAGTTTAGTGCCTATACAGACGATTGTGTAAAATGTACAAAGAATCACGGATAATTTGTAAACCAACATTTCCAAAAGCCTTAAATGCAATTCAAAACGTCGCAACAAATTAAAAGTAAATTTAGTAATCACTACACGAGCACCAGAAAGTAGACCAATCACTTCCCAATTTGGAATTTTGTATTTGTCTCTTAAATATGGGATGCAAAGCTTAAAATGTAGTTTTTTCTCTAATTAATATCCTTAATTTGGTCTAGATTTTTTCAAATCAGATTGCAGGGTAAAAATTGGTTCCCTATTTTGTTGCCTCTCAATGGCATTCACATACATTCTTTCATAAAAATAAGGTTAGAAAAAGTGTTGTCAACGTAAATATCGCCATTTGGAAACCATCGCAATGTATACGTTTCAATAAATCGTAATTAATTATTTCTGGATGCAAAAGTCTTCTTACTAATATTTCCACAAACTAGTGTGTATCTTCTAAACTTAAGCGAACAAGAAATATGTATATATGTCACCAAGAAATACGTATATTTACGTATTCTTAATAGCAGTATCGTGAAAATTAAATGCCGTGTCATGGCTTACAGTAGGCTTTGAGGGCTAGTCAAGTATTTTACAGCTGGTCGCTATACGAAGGCTTTGAAATTCCGTTCTCTTTGCACAGCTAAGATATAAAAAAGTGAATTACGACCTTCCATTTGAGAAAAGTCTACGTATTGGTTCACTCCACAAAAAAATTAATTTGGACATAAATTGTGTTTTAAGGAAATTTACATTTTTTGTACAGTAACGTTTGGTCTACCTCTTACGGTTTACGAGTTATTCAAAAGTCATCAAGAGTAAACAGGACTACATAGGCTATAGCCAGAAAATTCAAGGTATGCATTTGTCATACAAATTTGTCATACATTTGTCATACGAATATCTTAAACATAGGGCATTTTAGTCAACATAATTTGAGCCATTTTCTATAAAATCAGAATTTTCGAAAAAGCTTCATTGTAAAGAGTAGTTTAGGGTGAGGAATTTTCTTCAAAATCTTCGTGTCGCATCCTTAAAAGATATACTTAAATACCAACTTTTGTTTTTAACCCACATTTCGTTTTTGTGTTATGCTGTCCACAGACTGACAGACACACAAAAACACACACACACACACAGACACATACGCACGCACGCACATGCACACACATTTCCAAGTTGACCATTGTTTGATAATGCACATAAATGCATATTCCAAGGAAAAATGCATATTTTAAATTGACAATCTCACTACATCATACTACTTTTGACGAATAAGACGCTGCGAAACGACGTATCGCACCCAATCTCTAGTATCTGAGTTTGCTTGCGATGTATTTTGTTTTCTGCATAAATATTCAGTTAGCTTCACTAAAACGGCACGACGTCAAAAAATTCGAAGATAAACAGTACATAGAAGTAGTTCAATCAACTCACTTAATAACTTTCTTAATATTTAATTGTATTTATTTTCGTAATATTGATATACCTTCTTTTAATCGTAAGATATTCAATTAAATCGCACCTGAGCAATTTGAGTTGCTCTAGAAAATTCCAAAAACTAGTAAAATTACTGTTGTTAAAGCAGAAATGCATGCTTTACTTTTGAATGTATTATTTTCTCCACTAGCTAATCAGTAATAACCAGTACCTAATAAAGTATCTGCAATCAATATGTAATAATATCAAATTGGATGTATGTATATGTGTACGTGTGTATGTTCCATTCTGAAACGCATGGAGCAATTTTAACGGAAAACAACACACACACACACACACACACACACACACACACACACACACACACACACACACACACACACACACACACACACACACACACAAGCGCGCGCGGATCTTTTTCTGAAAATACTTATTTTGGGGTGAGAGGGCCACAAAGCATATATTGCTGGTGAAATCTTGACATCGAATTTTTGGATGGAATACAATACTTCCTTTACTTACTACACGTAGTAGATTAAGTAAAAATGTAAGGCCGAGAAAAACCAATTCTTCTAGAGACATGCATCGTAATCACCTGTTTATCATACCTTCCCTCTTTTGTTTAGAAGTGTCTGTCCTCAGACTCACAGCTTAAACACTGCTTTCTGCTGAATTTGGCTGCTTTGAGCCCTTTCTGGCGCAAAAACTGCCGAAAAATTTAAGCAGGAATAAGGTGTTTAAATGTAATAGCAGTTAATGGCTGCGCTACACCTTTAAAAATGGCTGAATCAAAAAAATGTTGATGCCATCTGATGACTGAAGGTTTGGGGAACATTTATATGCATAAACCTAAAAATCGTCAACTTGATAACTTTTCGGTCATTTTTCAGTCCCAGGGTCCCTTAGAACGACCACATCCAGATGACGACTGGCATAAATATGGAAGGGGTCCCTAATGTTTCCAGTTTTCACGCATCCAACGACGCTCGACTTAACCTAGGAGCCCCCCAAGTGGGGCCCAATTCGGGGGTAGCTCCCGACAGGGAAGATGCTTCTACAAGCACACATCCACCGCCCAGCCACAACCCACCAAACACCGTTGCTTGGTCCTATAACCCTGAAACCGATGAGGATGAAGGAAACGATGGGGACAGGAAAGTCGTGGAAGAAGGAGAAATACCCTGGGTCAGAGTATGCTCTGGCCGAGGTTCGAAACCGGGGCCTCTCGAATGCCAGTTACGCGGCGCCACATCGCTTGGACTGTTGTGCTTTTAATGCGTTAGTGAATTGAGTTTTGTTTAAAACCCTGAAATGTCGCATTCACATGACTCTTATCTCCCTTCTGCAAACTATTCATGTAAAAGTATTCCACTTATTTCTTAATAATTGAGATAAATTTTCGTTACATATTCACACATTTCGTTCTAGGTATAGAAATACCTGGAGATGGCTTTGAAATTGCATGCTGCTTGAATGAGTACTAGAAAAAACTAACGAGTAACCATTAAAAATGTCTCAGAAGTAGTTAACACCACAAATAATTTTTTTTAGTGTCAATTATAGGCTAGATCCACTTTTTGTGTCGTAAGATTTTCTGTGTCTCTTACGTTTCATCAGAATGAAGGGGCTTTTTGCAGAGAATTCACGATACAGGTTCTATTTGTCATGTAAATATCTTTAAATATGGTATTTCAATCAAAATTTTGCATCACAATTTTGTATCACATTCTTGAAATACTCTGAATTGAAATACCAAGTTTCGTAACTAACCGGTTTTCCTTTTCGCTTTCTCTAGTAGGTACTTCTTACAATAGGTATAGGAAGTGTATTTCACCCAGAAATTCGATTTCGAAATTTTCCAGAAATACATCTCCCTGGACCCCAGATCCCTCACTGAAAAGAAATAAGAGCTCTCTCTCTCTCTCTCTCTCTCTCTCTCTCTCTCTCTCTGTGTGTGTGTGTGTGTGTGTGTGTGTGTGTGTGTGTGTTCGTTTGTCTATGAACAGCATAACTCGAACACGAAAAGTTGGTAAAATGCCAAACTTGGTATTTAAGTTAGCGTCATTAAGGATAAAACGCAAATATTAACAACAACAAAAAAAAAAAAAAAAAAAAAAAAAAAGGAAAAAGATATAAAAAGGTTGCATTCCAATCTACCCTTTACAAAAAATGTTTGGTTTTTAAGTAAAAAGCTCTATTTTGATTAAATTGCCATATGTTGCTTTTCTCATCCTAACATGTAATTTATCCATTTTTAATAGTTTCCGAGGAAATGGTCCCTTTATACCAGAAACTTCACAGAAAAAAAAAGAAAGATCAAAGCAAAAATGGATAAGGTGCACTCGCATACATTTGCAATTAAAGAAACCACATGAGTTAAGCACAAACAGTTGCATTTAGCAGCAGTAGTAATATTCAGAGTAAAAATTCCTCTAAAAATGGGCTAAAGTTCACCTCTCTTTTCCCAAGTGCATATGAGTTCTCACTCTTCCTGTGAAGAGATACAGAATTTAGACTACAAAATAACAAATGTAGTGTCATTTTTAAATATGCCCATTTAAAAATAGTATGCCTTTAGTATTGAAATATGTACGACATATCGTATGTCGTATATATCATTTTAAAGAGGAAATTCCGATTAATACGACTAGATAAAAAAGGGCATTTCCTGAAGTTGATGATGACTGTGTCTTTGACCAGGGATCTGAGGTACACCTCGTACCTCGAACGGATGAGAGAGAGAGAGAGAGTGTGTGTGTGTGTGTGTGTGTGTGTGTGTGTGTGTGTGTGTGTGTGTGTGTGTGTGGTTTAAGGGCCCATCGATAACTAGGTCGTTAGGACCCGAAGTCAAAAGATAAAAGCAGCAAAAATTGAAGCCAGTGACGCTTCGCCCTCAAGAAGCTGAAAGCTTAAAGTTAAAACGGTTAAAGATTAAAAATAAGTTAAAACTTAGAAGCTGATCGTTAAAAAGGTAAGTCATTAAAAACCTTAAAAAGGTAAAACACCCTAAGAGGCTAAAAAGCTCCGAAATAAAATACAAGCTAAACCTGCTTACCAAAGCCCACATTAGAGACAAACCTCAACACTGTATTTACAGATACTGGTTCGCTGCATAAAATGGAGGGCAGTGTTAGACCCAGGTCAAGGGACTGGCTCTCACGAGCATCTCGCGTAGTTCATGTACTACGGAGAGTGGAACAGAGCTCGACCGAACGCGGATCTTTCGTGCTTACCGCCATCAGGAAGAAACGATAAGATGAAGCAGGCCAGCAATAGAGACGCAAAGAGGTAGGTAACTATTTCAAGCTACCCACTGATATCGGCGGGCTGCTCAGAAAGGCTTCCGTCTGATGGAGTGAGGAAGAACTCCATCCGCCTGAGGAGACTCAAAATAGGCTACCATTTGCAAGGCGAGAGAAACTTTTTAGCGACCTGAGCCGTCTGTCCGACATTTCATGGTTCCTAAACCTACTTGATAAGTGAAAGGTGAAGTAAAATTATAGGAAACGAAGGAAAGAAAATGTGTGGTAGCAGATAACCACCATGGCATTGCTAGGAAACCATGGTCAGATTGACCGGCCCCAGATATCGAAGCCAGAATCTCCCGAATGTGAACCCCGCGGAGCCACCTAGTTGATAATGATGAACCATTGAATCTTGTAGTCTTACGCGGACTGTTAAAAACGCTTATAGGACGGAAATCTTCTTGCCGTATGCTACGTGGCAGAAACAACGGAAAATAATACGTGACGCTATGAAACTGAGATAAAGAAAAATATGACCTTTTCATGGAATGGTCCTATGTGTATTTTAATTCGATAACGGAACCTGAAGGCATTCTGGTGGAGTTGACAACAGAGAACATTGTCACCGCTTCGGGCCGCGTTGCTGGCTTTCCTCAAGTTGTAAACGCCTCTAAAAACCACAAAAGTTGGAAGTGAAGTTGAAAGCGGAGGAAGAGGACTGAAAAGAAGAAATATGGCTGTGTAGGTTGGCAGAATTTACTGCCGCCTTTTCTCTCCTTACAAGCTAGTGACCATTACCTGTAGGTACGTTGTCCTAGAAATTATGTCCCTTGTCTCTTTCTTTTATTACACACTAGTAGATTTTTCCACTTATCTCTGTCTTCGCCGGTTGCTTCTTCTTGCTTCTCACGTAGCGGCTGCTGCTCTTAATTTTGTTACGAAACGGGTTGAACATTTTCTGGAGCGATATGATCATTGCATGAGAGCAGGGGGGAGGGATGTAACGTAAACCTTACCATGATTTCCTGATAAAAGCGTGTCACTCTTTCAGCGGTGTAAGCCACGTTTCGTGTACATAACCACTCTGGTTTAACTCATTTCTTTTCTCTTCTGCTGTTCTGAAATAACGAGAACATCACGCTTTCATCCTCGTCTCTTTTAATTTTGAAGTAAATTAAAAAAGTTGAACCTCGACTGTGCAGGAAATTACTAAATATCTGCCGTGAAGTCACACCGCTGTGCAAAGATGGTAGATAATGTCGTGACCCAAGTAAAATACAGTGGTATGTTGAAAATAATAGGTTATGATAAGCAAGCTTGTGCCTCTTTTCTTGCTTTGGAATAGGAAATTCTTATAAGAAACACAGTGAACTATCTGTGGCTTATTGCTCTGTTGCTGTTGGCATATTTAACATTGATTTAATACCTATAATATCTGTCAGTCTGTCACGTACGAAGTTAGTTGGTGACAGTATACGTGCAGATCCGTGTGGTTCAAAGCACACTTTGTTTCGCCGCGAATCGGGACAATATATTAATGCATGCATAATTGCGTATCTTAGTTTATTCTGCGCGACTGGATTCTCTTTTAGAGTCCGAATCCCAGCTTCGACGCAATAATTGATTTGTAACTAGGGATTATCAAATTTTCCTGTTAGTAAACAAGCTTCACAAACACTCTGAAACAGATTATCACTGATTGCCTGGGAAACGAATAACTAAAACGTCGTAAAGATTTTGCTAGATGTGTCTAGGTACACCACGACCCGAGGATCCTTTGATATATATTGTATCAATGAATACAACAGAACGTGGCCCACGCTAAGATGGATAGCAGGTCTATGCTTTGGCGCTGGCCGTGCAAGATTGGATGGAGAGAGAGTGAATAGGCTCTTCCGACTAGGAAAGCACGTAGAAGACTATTCGATAAGGATGGCGAAAGTTCAAGAATGGCCTCCCCGCAATTTCGGTGGTGTGAAAAGTCTCTTAAAGTTCTTGCGGGCTTAAAAAGGAGTGCATTCACCGCGGCAGGTTTTTGTTGAGGTAACTTACACAGCGAGTTCTGTGAGTACTAGCAAGTGATGCAAAGAGGGGTCCTGTGTTTGACTCTGAAGTGAGCGATCGCGGAAGAAAGAAGAGAATCCCCGAGGTTCTGTTCTTTTAGTGATTGGAAGAGAGAAAAGGCTGCTTAGCGTGTGGTTTATTGCAACGCTAGGCACAAGGATAAAGTGAAATTTGGCTGCAAAAAAATCTGGACGAAGTCACAGTAAGATTTAGTGTGTACCATGGTTGGCTAGGGGCACTATCAGTAGCTTGCTTATACATAGATGATCTCAGCGTTGTCACATTCGTGTGTCATCTAGTTAGCTGCAAGAGCAAAGGGTTCGCAGAAACCATGGAAGCGGCACTTTCCCTATAAAATATATATTTTCATAACTTTATCGTTGCTACTATGAAGTTTATTATACAAGTAGAATGGTGGTTAATGCAAGCGCCACGCCTTAGTACATCAATCATATATGATGTTTACTTCTCTGAAGGCTACCAAGAGTAGGTACCACAAGAATGCTGTTCTTTAGCTCACAAATACCTGTTGCAAGTTTGTGTAGTGCTACTATCGTCTTTCAGAGTGTTTAGATCCTAGTTCTCGTCTTCATCTCTTTCCACAGTCACATGTGCAGTTATCTTTTATTGGTACTTCTGCTAATTTCTGGGCATAAGCAGAGTGGTTACTTTGCCTAATGTGTGGGCAATTTAAAATTCTAGTGTTAGTGTAGTATAAATAGTGTTTACTATACTAGATATAGTATATTATCAATATGGAATCGACTTGTACGTAGTCGACATCTAGCAAGGACAAAAGCGGTACAACTACATCTCGTATGGAGTATTGAGAAAGTAAATGCTGTTCAATAGAAAAGTTACGCAATGCTTCTTTTAGTTCATCACTAGTGGGGTGAAGTTAAAGGTGATTGAAAACTGTCCACCAAAGCCGGCACTGTATGAAATATAAAACGGAGACAATTGAGAGAGTACATTTTTACTTTCTTTAAGCAGATAGAATAAAAATATATCACTAATTTAAACAGAGGAAGCATATTCCACCCAAAAATTCGATACCAAGATTTGACCGGAAATACACATTGTATCTAGTATAAAATGGTTAGAAATTGATCCGTATGTATGCATGAGAGGGAGAACAGCATTATTCAAAATCGAAAATCTGTTATGTGACAAACTTAGTATTTATGTTTAGCATCTTCTAAGGATACCACATGAAGATTTCCAAGGGAAATTTCCCACCCCTAATTGCTCTTTACAGAAAAATGTTTCAAACATTTTGATTTTCTCAAAAATGGCTCTAAAGATTTGGATTAAAATGCCTTATGGGCAAGAGATTTTCCTGATAAATGAAATAACGTTAATAAGGTAGAGAATTGATGGATAACTCTTTTAATACTTTTTCGTTCTTTCTTTATTTTCTTTTTCCCCTTGCATTTATATCTTTTGAAAGAAAAGTAGTACTAACGTTTGCTTTAAGGGGCATTGTAAAATCGAAGTGCTGAAATGCAATATTAAGTAAAATAAGCAAAAATGTGTCAATAACAACGGTCTGCTTTTGGCCCCTCGGGAATTTTCAGAGATCAGTCTCTGAGTAACATAATTTATGCCACCACATTTTCTAACTTCACGGACTGGACGCATAAATATCGCTATGGTACACTCCAGCGGATACTTAGTGCCACCGTATAGCGTAAGTTATTCTCTCATCTCAGCAAGATCCAGTTGTGTACTAGCAGTGTAAGACGCACTACGACCCCTGTTGTCAAGGTGATTTGAATGCGCGCTTTGGCACTCGAACATTTCGCAGTGTGAGTTACGAACAAACATCAAGTTCAGCCAAAACTCCAGCAAATCCGCTGGAGAAATACTTCAGGTGATGAAAGAAGTTTTCAGCCTTGGGTCGCAGTGTTGTGTTTATGTGGTACCAATGTTTTTGGCAGGGAAGAAATAGTTTGGAGGATGGTAAACGTACTGGGCAGCTACAAATGATCTGAAACGAGAGCAAGGTCGAAGAAGTTGCACATTGCCAACAGCTCCAAGTTGGTAGACGATTTCACTGCAGCAGTAGCAGCAACAACAAGGATTGGGTATGGTACGTGCCTCAAAATTGTGTCTGATGAGCTGAACATGTCGTCTGGTACTCAGCACAATCTTCACACATCTTTACGCAAGACAACATGACGATTTGTGGTGTGCGTGATACTGACGATGATGCAATATTTTTCAACCTGGTCATGACTGAGACGAATATGGTGCTTTATTTACGAGTTGCAATTGAAGCAAACAACGACCATCGGGAAGTCGCCATTTTCACCAAGACGAAAAAATCCAGAGCAGGACAGGTGCTTTATTTACGAGTTGCAATTGAAGCAAACAACGGCCATCGGGAAATCGCCATTTTCACCAAGACGAAAAAATCCAGAGCAGGACAGGTCGAAAGCCAAGGCGACGCTTGAACTGCCTTTTGACTCATTGGAATTGTTCACATGGGATTCCTACCAGACGGAGCAACTTAATCAAAGACCACTACAAGAGATCCTGCGCCGTTCGCTATTCTTTTGTCCGTAAGTGTCCTGAAGCTCTGCGTAGGAAGAATTGACCGTTGCTACACTACAATGCCCCTGCACATCTTTCTGTGCTAAGGGGAACTTGAAAGGCAACAGTTCACTGTTCTGACCTTTGGAATTCATCTCATCTCGCACCATTACTTGCTTTTTTCCCTCCCTGAAAGAAAACTTACGCTGTTTTAGATTTCATTAGGTTTCACTGTCATAAGAAAAGCCGTACCACGTTATCCTGCCGAAATGTTTAGCAATGCTCCCAAGAGCAACTAAACCATCTTTGGCATACGCGCACAGAGACTAACGATGCTGTAGATCAGTTTAAGCAACGCGTGTTGCGTGGCTAGTGGTAAATTCTGCATTCTAATTTTCGTAAAACCGACAGCGCCCTGCTACGGCACTTTATTGGTTGCTACAGATCGTCTTAGATGCGTAGGCACCTTTTATCCATCACTTATTTATTTATGTTTATTTTATTATGTGGGTGCAACCATGGCTCATAATGAAATGTTTAATCCAGTATTGCCTTATAACTGAAGGAAACCACGAAAGTAATACATCAAATTGTCCCGGTTGTCGGCCACAAACGCAGATGCCTTAGTCGTCTCGGGTGGTTCTCTCTAATTATTAAAATATCGACTAAAACTAAAAATTGCGGGTTAGCACATTGATGTACCGGAAATATGACATTGTCTAAAGACAAATCTAATGTCTGGGACTAATTTGACTTCCTTCATTCATAATAACTGCTCTAATATTGCGTCTGCAGTTTAGACCAGTCTAGTCATTTGAACATTGTATGACCTCAGTGGATAAGTTTTTCTTTTCCTAGTCGCAGTTCTCACGAACACTGTGAGAAAAGTAGGACAAAGGGAAAGATAAAGTTACCGTTAGGGAAGGAATATCTGTGTAAGAGTACGTTATAGCTGCTTGCTTGTAGAATACAAACCCTGTCCTTCCTTTCTCTTCATATTTCTTGCCTACGAATCACCGAAACGTTGCAATGTTGTGTGACTATATGTCACACATAATTCAGTTGGCTGATTCTGGTTTAGATACTGAAAGAGGAGGAACTATTATATACTATCCAAAGCTTGAAACCGAGATGTCTCTACAATGAAAAAGTAACTCAGCACAAAATCTGTTTAAACACTTTCTTGGGAAAGTACGAACTGAGAGCAAGCGCGTATTCCTATTACACACCTATGCAGGGTGGAAAGTACTTAATGTCACGCAGCACTTGTCCTTCAGCTGTAGTGACGTTCTGCTTTGGAAGAGTTGCCTTTTTTAACGTATTGCCTATTTACGGTCTGATTTCTTCTGTCACTTCTTTCGGGATGTTAAACATGGCACACTCTACTCCACTGATTATATCCTTATATGGAACCGCTTTGGGAGTTGGGGCGAAGTTAAGCCCCTTTGGCAAGATGGAGACTATATTCTTGCTGAGCACTGTATCTGATAAGTTGATGACCAAGCGTATATCATCTAGAGGAGTAACAGGTCCTTCAGGGATGTAAGACAACCTCGTGAATTTGCTAACTTGTCTGTCTGTGATTTTGCGTTAATGTATGTATATTTTGTACTGCAACGAACTGTTGAAACCAATGTTTAATTTTGAAGCATCACACACGACGCGAACTAAGTAAGGTAAGCCAGCCTTCTGTCAATACATCTTGAGCTTGCTGCGTGACATTAAGATGGATAAAGAACACACAAGGGAAATGCAGCTATTGTAATATCAAGAACCCACTATCAGTCGAAACTTTTAGAGCTGCTTTCCGATAAACCTTACAAAGAAATCCCTAAAGATCCTACCAACAAAGTGGAAAGAAAAACAGCTGATATATTAAAATCTTCTGGTCTTCCTCTAGAAGTTATCTAAAAGATAACGTCGCATCATTCAACTCCTCCCAGACTACGGCTTGCCAAAAATACATAAACCAAACATCCCTTTCGGGCCCATTATTGATGCTATAGGCTCTCAACATACACTGGCTAAGTACCTAACTGAGCTGATGCTCCCATTGATTGGAAATTGCAGTCACTATGTGAGAAATTCATCAGAATTTACCAAATCCAGTAACTACTTCAAATATACTGGTTAGTTTCGATGTGGAACCACTTTGCACTAAAGTGACCCTCCAGGATACATTAGAACTGTTGAAACTCCACTTTGGTGGTAAGATGATTAACTTGTTCCGCCATGCTTTAACTTCCAGGCATTTCCCGTTTAATGGCCCCTATTAACCTATTACGAATACGTGGATGGCGTTGCTATGGGTTTTCCATTATCTCCGGCTATAGTCAATTTCTAGATGCAGCAATTTGAACATGTGGTACTTGAAACTGCACTCCAAGCTGTTACTCAGTTCTTCCGCTATGTGGATGATACGTTCGTGGTATGGCCACACGGAAAAGATGCCCTGGCAGCTTTCCATGGAATCCTAAACAGCATCCATCCCAACTTCAAGTTTAGCATGGAGACTGAACACCAGGATGGTTTACCTTTTTTGAACATATTTATAGAAAAAACGATGACCACCTGGGCCACAAGGTGTATAGGAAGCCAACTCACACCGATCTATACCTTAATAGAACCATATGCCATCATCCGGCGCAGAAGCAGACAGTCCTCTCAACACTCATACATCGAGCGATTGCCATTTCAGATCTTCAAAATCTACCACAAGAAATACAACACCTTCGTACAGTTTTTCAGGCAGAATCAATGCACTAACCAGAAAATAAACGGAACTTTTAACCAAATGCGCTCTAAACGCAACCGTCAACCCAACACAAAGAAAGAACATGCAGGCGTAGCAGTCATCCCTTATTGCGGCCCCCTGTCGGGGAAAATTGAGAGATTGCTCACGAAGTATAAAATAAAAGCCGTGTTCAAGAGTCCGATCAAAACAAAGCACTTATTAGCTTCTGCTAAAGATGATTTGGGTCTACGTGCACCAGGCATTTATGAAATCCCATGCAGTTGCAGCAAAGTTTATATAGGGCTGACAGAGAGAGTTGTAGAAGATCGCATCGAAGAACATAACATTATATTACACTAGGTTATCCAGAAAAATCAGCAGTGACTGAGCACACATAAAATAGAGATAACAAAATCAGTTTTACCTCTACAAAAATGCTAGAAAAGTCCTCTAAGTACTACGACAGATTGATTAAACAAGCTCTATATGTTAAAGCTAATAATAAAAAAAAAACTAACAGGCCTTCAAATCAGCATAGCATGAACGACAGTCATTCAACATGTCTGTCCACCACAGCGCAAAGAAGCATCAGCAGTCACCTGATTTGTTCCGTATTTGTGTCTGCATCGGCCGGAGCTCGATTAATGGGAAGAAAGTAGATGGATCTTATCCACCGCTGGCTAGGTATCAATACTGTGACATCAGTAGTTCAGATTGTTCCCTTGAAGATGGTGGCAGAGTTAGACGCTGAAAGCCTGTAAAGTTAATGAAATTTGATGGGGCTCTTAGGCTGAGAAACTATCATCAATAATCAACGGTGGGAAAGGTTCAGATCACTAATGCAATTATTGTCAAAAGGAATTGTTTCGCCGAAAAAAAAAATAATATTAATAATTTGTGTCAAATAATTTGGAATATTTGCCTTCTTGACGAATGGATACAAATAGTATATTATTTCACTAACAGTCGCGCAAACGTTGTGTGGACAATGTTGCATTGCATTTCTACCTCAATTCAAATGAATTTAATCACAAATTAATGTTAATATGTCATGCAGAGTGAACAAATGAAATGAACAAATGAACAAATGGAGAAAAAAAAAAAAAAAAAAAAAAAAACAGCATTATTCACACAATCTCTGCGCGACCGTTAGTGAAATAGTAAACCATTTATATCCATTCGTCAAGAAGCTAAGTGACTAAATATTCCAGATTATTTCACACAAATTATTTCTTTTCGGTTAAACGATTCTTTATTGACAACAATTGTATTGGACATATTTGATACACTCATCATGTAGAATCCCTGTACTGCATCATATGGCCGAAGCACTACCTTCACCCGGTATAGAAAATGGGGCACCCTACAATGGCGGTTTTCTGTTCCGTTTGTGCAGCGCTTCTCTAGTAACACCAAACGGCATTCCCGCCGCGGAAGCCTACCACTGCTTGTAATAAACCTTGAGTATGTGACTTGAAGATAAGTTTTGAATAGGCGGCATTATTTCCTCTTAAGCCCGAAACAGCGTGTATCATTAATATTTTTACCGCGTGTTTCTTGTATTTTCCTCGACAGACCAACGTGAGTTTGGGTGGCAAAGGGAAGAGTGGGGGATATAAAATATGAATAAAGACAACGTAAAGCGAAGACGCTCCACAGCGGTGTGTTTGTATTTATGGGGCGAGCTTGTTGGGGCGTATCCACCCTGATACTAGTTAAGTTTTATTTTTATTCACTCCACCCTACAAATGCCTTAAATATCCATTTTTCATGATAAAATTTAAAAATAAAAGTTGAAATTCTTCCCAATAACTCGACCAGTTTTAGTTGCAGAAGATTTTATTACTTTGTTGCAAATGCTGAAGAACAACTCTGAAAAAGAAACATTGTTAAAGGAGCTACTTTTTTACTTTCTCTACTGCGTAATAACAGTAAATTCGACGTCGAGATTTCACCGAAAATACATGTTTTGAGGCTGCCTAAATCCAAACAACCATTTTTGTAAAAGGATCCTGCATTGTGCGTGTCTGTGTGTGTGTGCGCGTGCGCGTGCGTGCGTGCGTGTATGTGTTGTGTGTATGTGTTGTGTGTATGTCTGTAAACAGCATAACTCAAACATGAAAAGTCAGCTTAGTTCGGAACTTGGTAGAGCATTTAAGTTGAGAATATTCCAAAAATGCGACACCATATTTTCAAGAATATTCCATCTCTCTAAAGTAACCTTTACATTGAAAATGTTCCTTATTACTTTCTCTACCACGTATAGTAAGTGGAGCAAGTATTGTATTCAACCCAAAAATTCGATGTCGAGATTTCACCGGAAATATGTTTTCAGGCGCCCTAAATCCAAAAAAGCATTTGCAGAAAAAGTTGCGCGCGCGCTCGTGTGTGTGTGTGTCGGTGTGTGTGTGCGTGCGTGCGAGCGTGCGTGCGTGCGTGTGTGTGTGGCCAGCAGAACTCAGAAACGAAAACTCAGTTAAAAACCAAAGTTGGTGTGTAAGTTTAATATTTTTTTAAGGATGCGAAACGAAGATTTTAAAGAGAATTCGTCCTACCTAAACTACCCTTTACATGGAAACATTTTCGAAAATTTTTATTTTCTCGAAATTGGCTCTAACGCTTTTGTTTAAAATGACATGTTTAAGATATTTTTATGACAAATGAAATGTATATTTTGAATTTTCTGCCCATAGCCTATGTAGTTCTGTATACTCTAGATGACTTTCGCATAACTCGTAAACAGTAAGAGACAGACTAAATCTTAGTGTATAAAAATTATAAATCTTGCTAAAACACACAATTTATGTTTTCGAGAGAGAACAATTTCGGAGATATTTCTTGTTATTTGTGTGAGTCTTGGAAAACAAACTTCCGTCAAATGGAGGATCGTTATTCAGTTTTTATATTTTAGCCGCGTAAAGAGAGTGAAATTTGAAATTTTTAAAAGATTTTGTTATCGCTCAAAGCCTCTCCTTGTACCTACAAGAAGGTAATAGGACAATTGCTGCAAATGTTTATCTCAACTAACACAAAGAAGGTATAGGAATAAGAGCTTGTAAGAATGGTTAGTATAAGAGTAGAGAAAGTCATGTGAGTGCAACAAATCAGATTTTTGTTGATAACGATTTAGATTAAAATTCCCTATGTTTAAGATATTTGCATGGCAAGTAAAATGTATATCTTGAATAGCCGGTGAAAATGACTTTTGTATAGGTAATTGGCAAACGGTAAGAGATGCACAAAGTTTTACCCATAACCAATCTAGATCTCGTTAAAACACACAATTGTGTGAAATAAAATGATTGTGGCGTTAGCTATTCCCGTTATATTCTTTGTTATTAGTTTGAGTTTTTAAGTGCTTTTACTTTTGTCAAGTGAAAAGTGAATGGTTTTTCATCATGGACATGCAAAGAGAGCCTGGGATTTCAAAGCCACCCATAGCGGGTCACTTTTTAAACATCTGAATCACTTTAGTCCCTACAACGAAGTATGTTAAAGACTAATGAACGGTTATCTCGATAAAGAAAACTCATAAAAGAATAAGCTTTTGTAAGAATAGTTTGTAGGTGTGAGTAGAGAAGATCATGAGAATGATACGCATGAGATTTTTTTTAACTTTATTAATTTAGTTATGGAAGTTTGATTGGACTCGTGCAGTTTAATTTCACTTCTATGGCTTTTGATGTGGTTTATGAAGAAGCGAATTGCCATGCTGTACCATTTATTGTACTTCTGTGGCTTTCAATTTGTATGTAGAGGTTAGGATAGGAAAAGAACCTGGATATGAGAAAACCCCATTGAGATTGGTTGGTAATGTATCTCTCGAAGCCTCATAGAAGCAGTCACCTGACTTTTGCAGGTCAAAATTTAAATTTGTGCTTTTTATATACACAATATATAAAGTTCCTCTTAGGTGAATTGCCCTTACGGAATCCTGGGTTAATCGAAACAGCAAAGGAGGAAAAATGTAGGAAAAAACTGATGCGTTGAATCACATTACTTTATCTACTGACTCTTGTAGAACATATTCGTCCTGTCAAACGCTTATTCTTCTATCTACTTCATGTAAATGGATATAAACATTTCCTTAATAATGTTGACCTTCTGAACCTTCTGTTATTTTGATGCTGGGACACTAAACTGTGTGTTTTAAAGTAGCTATGACTACTTGATATTAAGAGTTTCTGATTATTATATTTTGTTCATAAAATTGTAGTGTGATTAACCCCATGATTACCAAGCCTTATTATAGAACTCAGATTACCAAGGGGGAGGGGGTCCTTTGTAACCACCACTGTTACCAAATTATCTGGACAATTTTTAAAACAAGTTTATTTTAAAATTGCGTATTATATCCTGATAATGTTTATAAAGGTAATGCTCAACTTTGTTTAACTAAGCAGAGTAAGTAGAGGAAGTATTGTATTCCACCCAAAAATTTGATATCGAGATTTCACCGGAAACATATGTTTTGAGACCCCCTGAATCCAAAAAAGGCACTTTTAGAAAAAGGTCCACGCGTACGTGCGTGCGTGTGTGTGTGTGTGTGTGTGTGTGTGTGTGTGCGCGTGCGTGTGTGTGTGTGTGTGTGTGTGTGTGTGTCAGTCTGTGGACAGCATAACTCAAAAACGAAAGGTCGGTTAAAAACCAAAGTCGGTATTTAAGTTTACTGTCTTTCCAGGATGCGAAACGAAGATTTTGAAGAAAATAGCCCCACCCTAAACTACCCTTTACGTGGAAAGCTTTTCGAAAATTTTGATTTTCTTGAAAATGACTCTAGCGATTTCGATTAAAATGTCATATGTTTAAGATATTTGTATGACTAATGTAATGTATATTTTGAATTGTATGGCTATAGCTTATGTAGTCCTGTTTACTCTAGATAACTTTTGAATAACTCGTAAACCGTAAGAGAAAGAGAAAATCTTACTATACAAAAAATGTAGATCTTGCTAAAACACATAATTTATGTCCAAATTAATTTTTTGTAGAGTGAACCATTTCGGAGATACTCATTATTTGTGTCAGATTCGGAAAACTTGAAATTTTCGTGAAATGGAACATTGTTGTTCATTTTGTATATGTTAAGCGTGCAAAGAGAACGGGATCTCAAAGCTTTAAAAGATTTGACTATCGCACAAAGCCTACTGTATTCTAATATTCCCCTTGCACCAACAAGGAAATATGCAGTATGATAATTTGTACAAATGTTTATCTCAACTAACACGAAGAAGGTATAAGAATAAGAGTTTGTAAGAATGGTTAGTACAAGAGTAGAGAAAGTCACGTCAGATTTTTTAGTTTGTACATGAATCTTGTAACACCGAAGGGACAGTACTCTATGATCATCTTGACATTTCATTGTTTCTCAAAAAGACCAACAATGAAATCTGTGAAACAATTACGCAATTCAGTAGAAACAGTGAATGACAATGACTATTAACTGCTTGTCTTTAATCAAAACATTAAACGACAGAATTTAAAAAACTATAGAATTTGGGCAAAAAGTAATGTTTGGTAATGGTAGGGTTAAATATCAATGGAGTTTGTATCATCTCTAATTAAATTTACTTGTGACTTTATCACTGTCCTCTTCTTCTTCTTGTTCTTCTTCCTGTAAAAGATGGTCATTGCTGCCCTATTCCAAGGCTAATTGCATCCACCTGGGCGACTGTCACATATCCTAACGGATTAAATAAAGTATGCTTGCTATGGTAGTCTTGTCTATGGGCATTCTCTCTATATAATGTTGCCAGTTTTTCTGACATATTTAATTTTCTTAGTTATTTATTTTTAATTTTTCCCGTGTTTCACTACTTTTCTCCTTGTCTCTTAATGCTACATTTTCAGCTGATCTGAGGTGTGTTATTAGTGCCATATCAATCTATTAGTAGTAATATCATGAGAGGGTTTCATATGACGATAAATTTGCAAGCGCGAAACGCGAGAAAAATAACCCAAATATGAAAGCCTCGAGTGGTATTTGTTTAGAGTACTCCGCGAAATAATTAATAATTCATTCATTTAACACCATTTAATATCAATAGTGATTTAGAAGTAAACAGTGTACAAGTTACTAATCCAGTAGGCTGTAAGAATAAGAATGATTGTAGGGTTTAATCCAGGGAAATGTGGAATTAGCTACATGATGAATATAAATGAACGAATTTGCGTTAGTAGGCTATTCATTAAAGGTAGGTCTGCTCTATTTAAAATTACAGTTGTTAAAGGTACAGTTTTCAAAATAAATTAAGAATGTTGCTGTGTTTCCTGTGTGACATTCATGAATGGGCGGACTAAATTTCTTAATTTATTTATTTTACTGCGCATGGATACTTCAGATGTTCAGCAACATAAGAAAATGTTTAGGTTGGCGGATCCGCAAGGAGGTGGTGATATAACCAAAGTGATAATACCACAACCAAGAGGTGATAATCCACCATGAGTGGGATAGTGTTAAATCTCCTGTCAGAGGGGTTAGAAATAAGAAACAAAGTTCGCAGCAGAAGCGTCTCAAGGGACCGTTTTACCATTTCCACGATTTACATAATTAACAGGGATAGTGCTTCCGTCGCTTGGTACTACGTTAAAAAGGGGAAAAGTGCGTATTTTAAACTGTTTGTGCACTCTAAATGTAGATAGGCTTAGTATTCTTCAAGGTGCAATGAAATATCTTGCCTAACAACAAAAAGCCACGGAAGGGACTACTAGTTCTAAGTTTGCAACACTATTATGTTACTATTCTATGGATCCGTGCCACCTCGTTTTTGGCGCGGATGGACAGTATTGTGTGCGTTCACTTGGGACACTAGTGGCAAGTGGAGGGGCAAGGCGATGGGCAAAATTCGTGCCAGTTAGTTTCTGTCACGGCTATCGTTGGCAGCACATGTCAATCAAACGTACCAACTTAAGCATAACCTAAGACAAAGTATTGAGACGGCAGAAATGAGGCACTTATCACTACTCAGTAGTGATAAAGCTAGTGGGACATTGTGTTTTGCAATATCACATTCGTCATTCATTTCCCATTGTTCATACTTTAAATTAATCATTATTTTCTAGTAACGTTAATTGCATTGCCAATACCACTGCAGCAGACGATTAAAGATGAAGTCTGTTTCTAGAAACAATATATTCCGGGCTTATGGGCGGTGATCTACTGGGCTTCTTCCTTCTTCTTCTTCCCAGACGTTTCGCCACTGATGATGTCTGCCGTAGTCACAGACGAAACGTCTGGGAAGAAGAAGAAGCCCAGTAGACCAAGGCCCATAAGCCCGGAATATATTGTTTCTAGTATTGATACCGGCCGTGAAAGCCTTAGAATCTCAAAGTCTGTGTCTGTTAGGTAAACTGTTAGATACCCAAGTATGTCATCTTCTCTGTATTCAGTAACACAGATGAAGTTTTTATTAAGCACCTAGTTCATTTTCTACATTATAGTTAAAAGATAAAGTGAAACTGATATACATAGGAAGGCCTGCTCCTGATCTGCACATAAATATAGAACAAAAAAGTGGCAGTTTTAACCCGTAGGAACTAAATAAGACATTTACACGAAAAATAAATGATTCTGTGAATGTGAAGATAAAAATGCTTTATTCTTCTTTACCATACGCTTTGCAACTGTAATGCTGCTCGGTAATCTGTTTTTTAAATTTTACAGTAGCTTGACATTTGCTTGAGAGAAAAAGTTGCTAAACTTTTGAGTCCCACGGACGTGATTAGTTCCGCTTTGTTAGTGTAGGAAGCGCTTAGTGCCAGTCGGTGTGCAGTGGTGTATATGTTGCATCGACAACTTAGCCTCGTTTCAAACATTTCTTTCACTCGCCGCCGTCGAATATCCCTTACCCGGTTGTTAAGGGACGGAAATTCAACTTCTTAAAAAAGTCAGCGAAGTAATGCTGGCACTACCACCGCATTCATGCTTCAGCCGCCACTAATAATGAACAATATACAAATAACAAGGAAAAGATTACAAATATTTGTAATCTCTGTTTGCACATAAAGGTGTGTTAACTTGTAAAGGTCGAGTAACAGCAAATTCAGGTAAACAAATGACCAACGTAAATATAGTGTACGTTCCTTTGCATTCCTGTTCGAAAGTGTGACCAACACTAATATGCATGTTTAGGTCTGCATACTTCTAACACATTCGATAAGTAGTACGCGTTCTTTAATCTGTAAATCACGATGTATGACTACTTGCTCGTATTTGAAAGTCAGAAGTTGTCTAGCATTGAATACATGCAATTACAAATGGTAGTGTAGTGACTATGCTGATGACCTGTGATTTGATAGGTCGTTTTCTGACTGTGCTTTGCTACCTTGTAACTTTCGCTGATTGTTCTAAGTGCGAACGTGGGATTTTCACTTTAGGTTCAATATGATGGTATTTAAGCTCACAAATGAAAATGAAATTGCTGTTTTCGAGAAAATTAGAGACGAATAAATTAACATTGTCATATTATTTTTGCTACAGCCAGTTCCCACCCAGTGAAAAATAACACAGTTGTTTTGGGATAAAGGCTCCACTTATGCCTGATGTATGCTGAATAACGTCTAATTACTTGCAATAGCAATTCCGTTGGCAAAGAGCTCATTCGAAACCTCTCATTGAAACCATACACAATGTAATGTCGTAAGTAATTCTGAGCCTAAAATGTTTACGTGTTTCACCTTCCCTTGAATAAACGCCATTATCTGAATCATTGGATCTGCTGGTAAATAGCATTTTAGGTATATAGTTTTCAGTGAAACTTTACTGCATTCTTATTCAAAATGATATAGTCAGTCTGGATGGCTCAGTTGGTTAGACGCTGGCCAACTGATCCCAAGGTCGCGGGTTCAAATCCGGCCCAGATCGATGGTTTTTAAGTGTGCTTTAAAACGACAGCCCCATGTTGGTAGTTTTACTGACATGTAAAAGAACTGCGGGACGAAATTCCGGCACGCCGGCGACGCTGATGTGATCCTGCGAATTAACAGCGTCGTTAAACATCAAAATAATTTTAATTTTCAAAATGATATAATATGTATATAATTAAATATAGTGCGGCGAGCACAGGTGGTTATGTTTGGCAGGCCCGACTTGAGGCCAGCCTCGCGGTCCAAGGGCCGGACCGGAAAGTTTCTTTCAAGCCTAGCGGTAGAAGCTACTGGAAACTTAGTGATGCGTTGCGGATAGCAAATAAGGGAGGAAAATAGGTTAATATTGAAATTGATGGTCTGTTGTGGATCGCTCTGTTTAGTTGTGAAACTCTGCAGTGTAAAAGCATAGGGTGCTCGCCACTACTACCTCGTGACGAAGGTGTAACTTGGTTGTTTATCATGTGAAGCTCTTGTGTTTTTAAAGGTAGCGTCACTTTGTTATTAAAATATGTTAAAGTTGAACTTGTTCTTTCTTATGTCTTCCTTGTCTTCCCGAGTACACCTTTAAATAGGAATATACATGCTTGTTGGTGCCATCGGCTATACGTAGTTGCCATGGCTATACGTGTGGAAGAATCAATGAATCTTTTCAGTTAGTTCAAGGCATTGTCAGTAATTTCCTTTATAAACTTTAAGCGACTTTTACATAAACCGTTTACTTTACAAACACCCTTTACAATTTGTGAAATTAATATAAGCTTTGTGATTAATGTTCTTCCACACAATAGCCTTGTATAGGACAGGATTGGAAAGCGTAGAGGGAGACTGAAAAATTCAATGCCATGACCGGGAAGAACATTAATTACATTGACTGACCTTATTGTTGGTTGAACTAGAAGCCCGGGACTTAAGTACTTACAATATTGTCAGTCGCCATTAAGGTATGTTATCTCATATAAATTGAGATCTCCTTGTGTGGTTTACCGGGAAAAATGCGAGTGAGTTGGAGAATTTAATGTCGTGTGGGCACGTTGGCCATGATAGCTTAGTGATTTGGCCATGGCACTGAATTTTTCAGTCTCACTCTACCCTTTCTAATATAAGCTTCTTTGTAAAATTCAACTTTACAAACTTCCATTTTGCAGCAGATTAATTTACAAGAATTGTAGACATTGTGGAACAGGTCCCAGGAATTAATCGTGCATTAGGGACACCAACCTCAGATATGCCTGGTGGACAGTGTTTTCGACCAGTCTGTAACAAATGAAACAAGGATTTTAAGTTACATTTAAGCTGAAGATGTTATAGTATACTTAATACTTAACACCCACAACAAGTTTAGAAGGGTGTTATACTTAAATGGTTTAAATTTGTATGACCTTAGCATGTTAAGTTCGCAAAAGGTTTTATCTTGTGCTGTGAAACACGCCCAAACTCTGCCAAGCAGTTAATCTGTTGCACCAAAGTGCCCGTTAGCACCAAGTTAATAGCCTGATTAGCACTAAAGCTTCTAATTTACCTTAAACGTGTAGCATGAAAAACCCCAATTTACCATCCTCTGTAGGGGTCGCAAACCCTCCAGCATTTTTATGACCTCCCACAGAGGGGAGGGTTCTTTGTTGAGTTTCATGGGAACTACGACAAAGGCAGACTGCGTAACAGTTAAAAATTAAAATGTTGGATGTTATGAAGTCATTAAAACATGCATCTACCACCGGAGATGCTTCCAGTTCTTTCGGGCAGTGAAGGCAAAAGGATTGTGTGAGAAAGGTGTGGCATGATGTCTCCCTTTCATTAGTGGCTGTTATGATTCCATAATTGTCTCCTTACTTGTGTGTTTTGCATCGGATCACATAAGCTGTTTAGCAGTTGAAAGGTAAAAAATACAATTTGTATGGTATATAAAACCACTTAACTTTGTTCTTAAGATGCAAAAGAAACTTGTTTTTATTTGAGAGAACATTTTGGTACAGGTTTGCCGTAAAATTTGCAGTTTTTTACATTTTTACTTTCTCTGCTACTTACCTATAGTGGGTAGAGGAAGAATTGTATTCCACCCTAAAATTCGATATCGAAATTTCACCAGAAGTGCACGTGTTGAAGCTCCCTGAATAAATACATAATAAATAAAATAAATAAAAATAACACATTTTTGGAGAATATCCTTGTATTTAGAGCAGGATGACTAAAAAATAAAAAATTGGTTAAATACCAAACTTTGTATTTAAATTCAGCATCTTCGAAGATTTCGCACCCAAGCTGCCCTTGACATGAAAACCGTTTCGTCATTTTTTATTTTCTCGAAAATGCTTTTTTGAGAATTTTGGTTTAAATAGTATATGTTTAAGATGTTTGCATGACAAATAAAATGTATAGCTTGAATTTTCTAGAAATAGCCTGTGAAGATCCATTCACTGTAAAACATAAGAGAGACAAAATCTTATTCCGCAAAAGAAACGTATATCTCGTTAAATAAATTACTTTCTGGCGTTAATAATTTCGTACATATTTTTGTAAACGGTATGAGTTTTCACATACTCTTTTTAAAAGTTGCAATCGCTGTTGTCACATTGCGGTTCGCTTTTTAAAAATATGAGTCATTTTTCTGTATTTCTGTATTTTTGCACGTGCAATTGAATGTGTAAATGTTAATAAAAGTTTATCTGGATCAACAAGAAGTTGGTAGGTAGAGGAATAGGTATGCTTTTATAAGAAGATTCTGTTGAAGGATGAAAGGATTAATAGACAAAGTAATTTGAAGCAACACATCAGATTTTTTAATAAAGAATTTACTGTTTTACTTGCAAATCATCCGATAAATGTGTAAGGCAATATGTTGGGAAATCTAATTTCCATACTTTATTCCAATATTCTGAAAGCTGCGCCGCAATGAAATGTTTCTGTAAAGTACAAAAGTATATTTCAGAAACTATTCAGCGAATTCATCTGCAAATTTGGGCTTTTGTTGTTAAACATATCATATAAAATGTTTAAAAGTCAATATAATGAATTAATTTCCAAATTTCACAGGTTGATCTCCGACTTTGTCTAAAAACATTTAAGGTAGTATGTAATGTGCGGAAGTCAGGATGAACTATTATTTTATAATTTATCCACATTTTCATTTAGAAATGTGAAACTATGTATTTTCAGAAAGACATTTGGCTTTACGAAATTATTACATAGCAAGCTTACATTAGTAGGCTTATTTGTTCTTTGATATAATGGTAACGAATGATCGATGTCTACATGAAGTGTGCGTAAGCTTGTAAAATAGCCAAAAAATATACAGAGTTCCTGTTTACATTAATGACTTTCCATTATATAGTTTCGTAAATTAGTGCAATTTGGGGATATTTCTCGCAAAGTTTCGCTAATCCTTCATTTTCTTTTGTTGCTTGAACAGAGTTGATATCCAACGTGGCTCTAGGAGCGTAAGGCAGTTCCGCCTGAGTTTAACTTTGGCTGTCAGTGCGCCCGGCATAGCTATGCCATTATTTTTGGTGTTTAAAATCTTAGAAATTGGTGTCTAGTGCACGCATATTTAAATATCGGCCCCAGACTGGGAAATTGTTGCCAAACCTGGCATCAGCGACAGCTTGAGTAACTCGCTACAATGCAATAAGACCGAAATCTCTGTGCATCCCCTCATTTGTAAGTCGATTTTGAGATTTCACAAATCTGTTTACCATATGCCCATTTGCTGGTGACGATGTTGTTGATGTTGATGGTGATGATGAGGATGACGATGAGGATGATGATAATGATGATGATGATGATGATGATGATGATGATGACGATGACGACGACGACGATGACGACGATGACGATGATGATGATGATGATGATGATGATGATGATGATGATGATGATGATGATAGAGAAATGGATATTCTCTTTTTAGAAGCCTGTGCGTAACCTTGTGTCGCATAATCCAATCAAATCCTAATGTCCCGTTTAAACATAAACGTCCTTCATGTTTGGCCTTCTTTTCTAAAGGGAGAAAAAAAAAAGGGGGCCGAAGGACACATATCTATGCATGGCAAAATCTTCGCGCTTGCATAATATATGTTGAGAGGTTTGGTTCTCCCTTCCTTAAAGGGTGCTTTTCATAGGTGGTCTTGTTCCAAAAAGTGTTTTGTGTAAGTCCATTATGTGCAAATGCCTACGCAGTGTATTGTGGCCGTAAGATAGCCTCTGAGTTTAAGTTCAGATAAATTCCAAATAATCTTACTCTGGTTACCATCCGGACCTGAAATTAATATGTCATCCTTTTGGGCTACGCCCCTGATAACGTTTAAAGGGTAGTTACATTTGGGCTAGACCCTGCTCAAGTATAATAACGCCTCTTATCTCACTGCCCCCTCTCGCTTTTAACATTACAATGTGATGGGTGCTTTTGAGAAAGTTAATATATACCGGGTGTATAAAAATATGTGGGAAAGCTCAGGAGATTTGGACCTGAAGATAGCACAAAAATCATAGAAACATGTCAATTTGTCTCAGTTTCTGAGTAGCAGTCATCATTTGTGGTGTGCATAATAACTGTAAGGATAAAATTTAGTAATTAATTTAACTTACAACTTAGGCGTAAAATAATGTTTTTCTTCTACAGAAACTGGGGAAAATTACTATACTGAACTGTAATACAGGATTCTAAGCGCCGCATTATGTTGCCTTGCTCTCTCCCATATTCCAGACATCTGCTGATATCCTTGCTCTATTCGCTGACGAAGAATTCCCACATTAGGAATAGTTCTGGAACACACAATGGCCTTCAAATGACCTCATCAGTAGAAATTTAATGTTCATGTCGTTCTGGCTGGTTCAGTTGGTTAGGCGCTGGCCTACTGACCACAAGGTCGCGGGATCAAACCCAGATAGTTTTTAAGTGTGCTTAAAAACGACAGTTCCATGACAGCAGATTTACTGGCATGTAAAAGAACTCCTGCGGGACGAAATTCCGGCACACCGGCAACGCTGATGTGATCCTGGCAATTGACAGTGTCATTAAACAACGCATTTTTTTTAATAATTCTGTATGTTCACATATTTCTGGTCTTCCATTATCAGAAACACATATTTTTAAAAGTCTATTTCCATAAGACGCTCATATAGTCTTTGGAACGTCCTGTTGGATAAATGGGGACTAGGAAACTTCAGTATTGAATAACCTTGCTTCGTTTAAATTGCAATTTGGTCGTCCATTGTAAGGTGCATTTCTGTCATTTCCTGATTAGATAGCTGCTTTTATCAGTAATTGTAATGCCTTTAGACTAAAGGTAACAAATTGCCACAATTATCAATAAAAGCTCTATTTTATGATTTGTGTATTGTCACCGCTGGGGTTAGCGCCTACCCACCGAGCTAACTGGGCCTAAGTGCAGTTAATGGACCAGTCTCCCTCACAACAGTAGCCATTGTTTGCAGGTTTCTCACTCCTGAGGATTCATTTTAGCCGTTTTGAGAAGGTTCCCCTTCCAGAACGTTCGCTTTGTATTAAGGACATATATAAGTAGCTGCACAGTACTCGGAGTCGAGTCAAGTTGGTTGGGAGCGGTTAGTTTCCAGCTGACAGTTGACAATGACAGTTGAGTGGAATAGAACTCAGTTGATTTAGTGCGCAGTGCTGAATGCAGTTCAGTTGAAAGTTATGACTCAGCAGTTCAATTGTGATTCGATTCGACGGATCATTTGTGTATTGTTCTGAAGGCGTGCAACAATACCTCGAGTGTATTGTTTGTGCTACGCTAAGCGCCTAAGTGTGTTTAGCAGCAAGTAATGTTCTCATTTACAGCATATGCAATTATTATTTACTTCCTTGTAGTACAGGCACTAATGACCTAGTTGTCGACGGGCCCTTAAAGCACTACAGACTCACTCACTCACTCGTTATAGCAGCTGTCATCAGTTGTCACTTGAATGAACAAAAATTTAACAACTTGAATGGAAAAGGAAATTAGTTATGGCTTGTTTATCTGTACATCACAAAAGATAGCTGTTACTCAGAAAGAAACGAAACTCAGAAACTGAAGAAATAAGGAAAATTGATATGTTTATACGAATATTTTTAAAGAAATGTATCACTGGATATAGGTGAATCATGCAGTCTCTCGATACTGATATTTTAAAATATATTTCCTTGAACTATAATGCTGTCACGATGATGGAACCCCACAAAAATAACCGTTGATCCTTATTGTGTATCAGAGATGCAAAATAATTCACTGTAAATGAATTCAACGAAAGGGATTTTGTTGCTTTGTTTCTTCCTAGCCTTCCAGGAGGGACGCCAATATTGAAATCAGCAGAAAGACGAATCACAAGTCAGAGCTAACGGTCCTGTTTAATGAGTTTAAAGTTTGATTGGATGAAGTTGGCACAGCAAAATGCCATAAATCTGAGTTTTTCGCCGAGGTAGTTTTTCACTCTGACACCCCGAAGTCACCAGTGGCAAGAAGAGCGTTCCTAATTGCCTTTGGTGCAATTACATTCTACCACCACCACCGTCCGAGTAATCTGGAAACCGCACTAACCCGACAGCAAATGTATACGTTTTAAACATGCCGCAGACCAAAACAAACTGTGTGTTGCGTTCTCGTATAACCCAAGAGAATTGAATTTATGCAAGCCTCTTCTTTGCTTCATGAACTTGGTGGTTTAATGCTTTATTTTATGTAATTATCACGCTCAACATTAGCTATAAAATCTGATAATTTGCTTCACTCACTCTTCTGCAAACTATTCTTCGAAAAGCTTATTGTACCATCTACTTATTGTTAATGTAGACAAACTTTCATTTCAAGTAGTACATTAGTTGCAGTATATGAAACTTTACTGAAAGTTGGGCATTACCTAGACTCTACATATATGCATGAAACAAACTTCCATGTAATATTAGTAAATGTATTAAAATGTCTCACTAGAAGCAAAATATTTAGGAATAAAAGAGCTCAGAGTCTACAGAAACATTAGATCAATCAAACAGAATATTTAAATACCCAAGTTTCAGTCGAAAATCGTACATATTTAGAGGGAAAAAAAAACATTAATTTGACTTCACAATTTCTCCGGTAGAAAAATATTGAATATGCGTCTATCACTTGGAATCCTAAGACCATAAAACATACTGATTTAATAGAAAAATATACTTTAAAATTGTTTAAAGTATGTAAAAGAATTACATCCTTCACTTCATCAGTTGGTCAGTTGCCCACTCAAGGTTCACATTGTTTCCAGTGTGTCCTGGTTCGTCCTCGATCTCTTCTTCCTTTCCAACGCTGCCTTAGGAAGTCTGGTGACTTCCATTCTTAACAAGTATTTTGTCCTCTCTTGTCTTATATCCAATATTGTCTGAATCGTTATTTAGTTCCTCCCTAACGTCTTCATTTTTTATTCTATCCATACTACCACATCCTTTTCTACTGCTTAGGTACTTCACCTCTGCCAATTGAAATCTGTTCAGATGTCTTTGAGTCAGTACCTGGGCTTGGAATTTGCAACTTTTTGTCCAATAACTTTATATTATAAAAGCGTATGTCACATTCAAGATATTTAAAATTTGACAGGTGATCTAAAATGTTGTTTTCCATCCAATCTTTGGTCTAACTGAATCCTTTCCTCAAAAGACCATCATTTTCGTTTCTTTCATTCAAGTTCTAAAATTATAAGATTTGTCCAAGTTATTTAAAGATACACGGGTTTCTGTAGCTGTGTTTCAGTTTCTACAATCATTATATGATTATCCGCAAATACAAGTTTATTTAAAGAAACATCATTTGGTATTTTGAGTCCCGGATCCAATAAAAGTTGCCGAGACGTCATCAATATACCTATACGTTAACAAGAGTGGGTGGTGAGCTGTAGCTTTCTCTTAGTCTATGAAATCGTTTCACTTCTCTTAATTTCACTATCTATAATAAAAATAGTACTGCTTACATTATTACTTATTAAGTCCGGTGAATAGCCACCCACCTTCTAACACTTGCCACAATTTTATTCGGTTTACCCTATCAAACACCTTATCAAAATCTATAAAGACAAAATATGTGGTATTACCCTATGTGTATAAATTATGAAATCTTTTTAAAAATATTTAAATTTAGAACTTCATTCGTATACAGTCTTCATTAAATTATTTTTGTATGTACATTACTACAAACATATCCTTCTGTGTATCAAGTAAAATAGGTAGTTTGGAAGAAGCTTTTTTCTACCCCCAGGGTGAATACAGACTTCCGTAAAAGTTTAGAAGTTTTGCATTAAAATAATTATATCTTTACATAACTAAGTTCATTATTTTAATGTAGATATTTTTAAAATGTCTGAAATTCACTTACAATGCTTAGTTAATAATTACTTGTTAGCAGAGCAAGACAAATATTGATTTTAGAAATAATTACCTAATTAGCAAGCATGCCACCTTCTCTTTGTTTCTTTGTTGATTTGTTTGCTCATTTTTTATTTTTCTTCATAGTTTCAATTTCATATGTAATTTTTGTAACTTAGGTTTTCTTCTTTCTATATAAGGTAAATATGAATTGCTGCATTAAATTTTATAATGAACACTGTAATTGCGTTTATGCCTTTATGGTCATAATAAATAAATAAATAGATTGGAGCCCTCCTCCGTGGCGTGGGAGTAGCATGTCTGTCCCACATCCAAGATGCCCCAAATTCGAATCTCGGTTAGGGTGGGATACCCTCATAAGGTTTCTTCCCACCTTATCCTGAAAAGATAAATGTCGGTTAACTTTATGTTCAATGGACTCCAGGCTTATATAGCAATCATTTCATTAATTTATTTTCATTCATTCATCGTTCGAAATGGCATACCTATCCAATTAAAGCATGGTAAACGAAATAAAACAATAACCAGAGTTTTAAAAAGCAGATAGTCTTGTGATGACCGAAATTACATGTTCGAGCAAAATGGAATAGCGACTTACCACTTGAAAAAATCTGATGTGTTGTATTAACGTAAGTTTCGCCACTAACTCTTCCACAAAGTCTTCTTACAACAGCTTATTATTGTAGCTACCTCTTTTTAATCCAAATAAACTTACCATTCACGTTTACACATTTCATTGTAAGAAGCAGTAGGTAAAAGAGGTGGTTGTTATGTGATGGCTTTGAAATGCCGTGCTCTTTGCGTGATCAAAAGAAAAAACTAAAATAAATAAAAAATAAACAAACAACGACTTCTCGTTTGAGAAAAGTATCAGTATTTCAAAATGCAAACCAATAACAAGGAATATCCAGGAAATGGATGGTCAAATCTTCAAAGAAAATGTATTTGACATAAACTGTGTGTTTTAAGGGCATCTACGTGTTGTGTATATTTAAGACTCGGTCTAGCAATTAGGTTCCCTTCAGAATGAAGAGTACATGTACATTTCATTTGTAATGGGAATATGTGTATTAAAATATGGTATTGTAATCAAATTTGAGAAAACAAAAAATAAGCAGTATTTTTTTTTTTTTTTTAATGCAAAAGGTAATGTGTCTTGGGAGTATTGTCCTGAAATCGTGTCGCAACCTCGGAAGAAATTAAATACCAAGTTTGGTATTTAACGGATGTTTCGCTTTCTTTTGAGTTACGCTGTTCACAGACAGAAAGACAGACACAGCGTACGCATTACATTCGCATGATTTTCTCTGCTCTACCACAGTAGGCACACAAACTATTCCTACGAATGCTTATTTTTCTCTGTACTTCATATTATTGAGAAATAGCCCCATTACACATTTCGTTATAGATAAAAACAAGTAGCGATATCACACTTTAAGAAATGCACACAGTATACTATATTAAAATATACTCTTTCCACAAGAGAAATAATTTGAAAATCGACATGCCATGAAAAGAATGAGGAAGTACTGAAAAATTCGAATAATTAATAACGCATATCTCGGAAATGGCTAATGCCACAAAGAGCTTATTTGGAATAAATTGTGCATTTGCAAGAGGTCTACATTTATTATACAGTTCATATTCGTCTGTGGCTTTACGTACACCAGTTATACAAAATTCCTTCCGAATGAAAGAGGACTTTATTGGAATTTCCCATAAAATTCAAGATATCCGCTTTTCATCTAAGCATCTTTAATAGTCTAATAAATGGCATTTAATGAAAATCGTTAGTTATTTTAGAGGAAATAAAAAAAATCGAAAGGCTTTAGGTGAGAGGATTTTCTTGGGAATATTCGTTTTGCATCCTTGGAAGATGCTGTACTTAAACACCAAGTTTGGTATTTATCCGACTTTTCATTTTTGAGTTAGGCTATTGGCAGGCACCCGCGTACACATGAACCTTTCTCTAAAATACTATTTTTGGATTCAGAGGATGTCAAAACTTGTATTTACAGTTAATACCCGATATAGAATTTTGTGGTAGAATGCAATACAGCCTCTACCTATTGTGTACGCGGTACAGAAAGGTTATATTTCTTCATTGAGCCTCAAAGCATGTATTTCTTGTGAAATCTCGTCTCAAAGTTTTGGATGGAATGCAGTATATCCTCTATTCACTATTAGTAGGTGCCAGAGAAAGTAAAAATATGGTTAACCTGAACCAGTAAGGTGACTCAGGCGGTAACGTCTGTGTTCCACTTTCGGGAGATCGCGGGTTTGATTCCCGTCACCGACCACTCTGACTTGGGTTCTTTAAAATTTTCCTCTTGTCGCTAGGCGAATGCTGTGCTGGGGTGACTTCTCTAATACATGGATTCCTTTTGTTCCCTTCCTCATTTTGTTTCATTGTCAAATTACATTCAGGTTGTCGGAGATATGGTTTGAACATATACGGGCAGATGGCGCGGATGCTTACGCTGGGTAACCCTTCTTCCCTGGCCCCACTTGAAATAGCTGCGTGACGGTGCTTAGGACACTAGAGTCGCTTCGTCGCCCTCTCTCAGGGTGGTGGTGAGAAATTTGGGTGGTGCGCCGGGTGTCTAGCTGTTAACTTGTTAAGGATTTCTGCAGGTCTCATGATTTTTGCCCTGTCCCTGCTGTCCGCCGCCCTTCGCTTCATCTCTTGCCTCCATACCGGGTATGGAGCGAGACGATTCCCTTCCGTTTCATTCATCTCATACTTCATGGTTAATCTGTATCTTAACACAAACAAGCTATTGAGGTTATATGCCTGTACTTTTTATACAGTAAAATTTATAGCCGGTCTAAATCATTTAATGTGAAAAAAATGCATTTTCATGTCCTATTAGCTTATTCTTTAACACGTTAATTATGTTCTGTTGGAGTTGGTACTTATTTTTTGTCACTTGGAAAATAGAAGTAGAAACTAACTTCGCCATATCGCTGCTGCATGCTAAAACGAAAAATCCGAGGGTAAAATTTCCCCTCTAGGTAACCGATAAGAACTTCTTAAGTCGCAGTGAAATATTTTCTTTACATCTGGTATTCAAATTGCATTTCCTTAATTGCAGCCCGCCTTACCTTTAAGCCATAATCTGTTTATATTAAAACTGAAACCAGTGGGAGATAATTTCTCAAAATTACTTTTAATTGCGACTTCCGTGGGGCTGCGTCCAAATTTAATGACTGGCGTCGGAAAGCTGTTTATCTCCATGGCGTGGCGTTACTTAAAAGTAGTGAACTTATATTTATTTGGGTCATGTTTTGTGGCGCAACTTCAAATATTTGTTACCACTTTTAGTATCAGAAAATGCATTTTAAAGTTTATTAACCACGCGAATACATAAATATTATAGCCGCTTAATTTCTGTTTACAAAAACCAAGCACTAGTACACATTTTGCTAAAACAATATCATTTTGGCTTCTCAACCCCGGATACCTGGCTTCGACTCCCGGCTGGGCTGGGATATTTTTCTGTAACTGGAATCCTCCACAGAAATATACATGTGGGAGTAAATTATGTTTCCCAAGTCATAACCTCCGATATGAAGCTTCAGAATAACTGATAACTTCCATAGAGGGTAGAGGAAGTATTGCTTTTCATCCGAAGATACAATATCTAAATTTAAACGGAAATATATGCTTTGAGATTTCTTAAAACTTAAAGAAGCATTCTTTTAGAAAATAAATAGTGAAAATAAATAGTGAATAGCATGATAAAAATCGAAAACTTGAGAAATACTGAGTCAGTTGCCATTGCTAAGCCGTCACAGCAATGTGTAATAATTTAGTTTTTTTTTTTTTTTTTTTTTTTTTTTTTTTTTTTTTTTTTTTTTTTTTTAAATCTTCTGAGATATGGTGATTTTTATTAAATGCTGCATCCTTAATGGTATTTACATGACTAATAAATACATGCTAACTAGCTGACATTTTCTCTGCATCTTCTCGAAACTGTAATTAATAGAACTAAATGTGGAAGGTTTTATTAGAGCATTAATTTTTTTCAATAAAAATAAAATGTGTGTGGAAACAGTAAAGATTTCAGAAAATCCGATGCTTGAAGCCTTTTTGTATGTTTCTATGGTATTGTCTGAAAAATGTTAGTCATTTCGCTTAAAAATTGTAGGAGAAGATATATTTTCAAAAAGGCACCTTTTAAAATACAAATGTAATAATTCAAAGAGTATTAGACTTAGAGGAGTGAAATTCGGCACAACGTCTTTTTGTGAGTATATAAAAATGAAACAATAATATTGTGGTAAATATAAATTACAGCTATTACCCCTTTAGTAAGGAATTATGGTAATGCATCTAATACATACGTTAGGAACATGAAAGAAGTTACCCTGTTTTAAGATTGGAGGAAGGCCTCGTGTGGGGCGCAATGGGTAGTTACGAAAGTTGAGCCTAGGAAAATTCCAGCTTCTCAGAGACATAAAATCTTTATTGGCTACCATTTCTCTCCCTTTCTCCATTGCACATAGTTGAAGGCAGAAGAAGAACAAAAAGCACTGCTTTCTTTGATGTTTAAGCATTTGAAAGGAAATACCACTTTTAAACTTGTCCTTCTGTTAGACAGAAACATAAAAGTATAAAACTAGACCAATATTTTAGGAAAACTAATATAGAAAGAAAAGATGGAAACATAAATTCTAGGAGAGGAAGGAAGAAAAGTTACCAGGACCTAGAATCGAGCCCACACTGCCTTACGTCTAGCTTCTTGAAAATGCGGAGCACACGTATAAAATATATGATACCTCAGAGGTTTAAATCTCAAATATTAAAGCCAGTTCCACATGACGCTTGCTCGGACACTATCCCTTAGGAAAGATGGGGGAAATCTGTACAGAAGAGAAGGAATCTTCTGTATCGGATACGCTGGTAAAGTTCCTTTAAACTCATGCCTATATATAAGCAATTCAAATGATTTTAAATGAGAACCAAGAAAGCAACACAATTTAAAGTGAAGAAGATTCTGCAATTTGTACGCTTCGGAACACAATGACAGCCACCACGGTTAGTTCTTTTTACTCTCTCTACTGCGTTTGGTAAGTAGGGAAAGTATAACATTCCATCCTAAACTTCCATACCAAGATATCACCGGACATACATGTTTTGGGACCCCAGGATCTACGAAAAGCATTTTTAGAAAAAGGTCCGCGCGCGCGTGTGTGTATGTCTGTGAACAGCATATGTAAGAAACGAAAAGTCGGTAGTTTTTACTGTAGTTATTTATTTAAATAACTCTTTATTAATTTTTTAACTCTTGGCCATGCAAATAGAATGGAATTTCTAAGTCATTACATAGCAACCACCTATGTTTTTAAAACATTTACTTATCGCTTAAAGCCTGCTGTACACAGAGCACAAGTAGTAATAGACATCGAACTTCTGATGGTCTATAGGGGCATTTATAGGGCATGTCTTCTGATATCGGCCACTACAAGTTTGAATGGGGACACTTCTTTTCAGTTGAGGGAGGTGGCTGAACCTATTCGTAATTATCCAATGAGTTGACAACACCAGCATAGGTAAGCTCTATTGGTTCGATACAGAACACAAGGCATGATACGTACCTGCAAGGAGCCAGGAAAATGAGAAGGTGACGTAATAAGGCACCCAACAAACGGTAAGGAATGAGATATCCGCAAGAAGGCAGTGCTGATTTCATGCAGTGCTGTCTGTACTCGTACTCCCATTTTCCCCTTGTACCTACAAGAAAATTAGCAATAATAGAATTTCTGCACACGTTTATCTTGATTAACACGAAGTAGATAGAGGAATAAGTGTTTGTAAGAATAGTTAGTACAAGAGTATAGAAAATCATGTGAGAGTAATACTTCAAGCATATTTATTTACTTGTTTATTTATTTTAGATCGCACATTTCTGAGGTTATAATGCGATCACATTAAATATTTAAAGGCATAGCCTATGTATACACTATAATAAAATTCAAATATGTTCAGCTGCATAACAATGGGGAATAATTAGAGCCGTGTAAGAAATTATAATCCGTTCAACCCTAGAATGGGTTCTAACATAAACAATGTACATTGTATTACTTCGTAAATATATAGCGGAGCTTCTTCTCTTGCTCCTCATCAGCTGCTCAGCTGTTTACTTTCATGAAATTGCCATCGGTGGCAATAAATCGCTGAGTATTAAGGAAGTGCATGCCCCTGTACTTGTTAAAGAAATTTAAATATGATAATTCAGGAACGGATGAAGAAATGACAGGAAATACTCGTACGTTTATCAGTAAAAACTTGAGTATTAATGGAGTGGTCAAGTAATACCACGACACCCAAAGTGATGATACCGTTTGAGTCGTCATGTAGGTTTATAATTAGACTGTCTACAACTTGGTTGCAAAGTGACGTAACAGTTGCTTCCAGTGTTAATTTAATAATATATTTAACAGCAAGAGCATATCATAGCGCTCAAATAAAAAGTAAAAAATATTTAAACCTAACGATTTTTCACCACTTTTGGGTGCTTTCCCACTTCCATACTGATCTGACCTCTTATGCATTGAGCATAATCGTAACATAAACAATAGTGCACAGCCATTAATAATTCTTCTTTTACGCAACCCATGAGTGGAACGCTGGTCATTCTGAATGACTTTGACATAACTGGTAAACTCCACATAAAACGCAGACCTCGGTAAAGCACACAGTGTAAAGTATTTTTTGCACAGCTATTTCGGAGATTTTCCTTGTTATTGGTTTGAATTTCCAAATACTTACATTTTTCTAAAATAGGAAGCCATTACCCTTTTTTATTTTAGTTTATCTCTCCCCTGTGCAAAGAGAACGGGCCATCACAGAGCGACACCTCTTTAAAGCTTTGACTTTTGCTCAAGCCTATTGTATTCCCTATTCCCATTGTATCTACAAGGAAGTATATACTGAAACAATATAGGCCGTGCCGTGGCAGACTGATTAGACTATTCGCTTCTCACCTATGCGGACCGGGTTCGATCCCAGGCGACCGAATGTGGGATTTGTTGTGGACAAAGCGGCGCAGGGGCGGGTTTCCTCAGGGTTCTCCGGTTTCCCCCGCCATGTCATTCCATGTATCATCAGTGTCACCACCTACGGTTCCGTATGTAGTAATAGCTGGTATTAAACACTTCCAAAAAAGAAAAAAACGAAATAAATAATATCTCCAAATGTTTATGTTCATTAAACATGAGGTAGAATGATTTGTTGAATGGGTGGAGAAAGCATTTGAGTGTAACACATTAGATTTTTGGTAGGAATGCAGTACTTCGCCTACTTACTATACGGAAGAAACACAGGAAGCAAAAACTTGGCTGAGATATTCATTAGAAGGCATGCTGAATGAAAAACGTTTAGGGGCAAAATAAGATGCCACATAATAGACATCATTAAAATAAATGGTTCGTTGCAGAGTTGAAGAAGAAAAGGGAAATGGAGTTGCCCGTGAGCAGAAAGTTATGATTGATAGATTGACTGGTATATTGGAAAAGGTCGCTAGTTCACATCCAGGCATTCTCACAGTAGACCACATCAAACATACGAACCAATAAATGGTGTCGTATTGAAAGCAGGTTTCCCATTCTCTGCTTGCAAGCGTTTATGAATCAGCAGAGTATTTGGTTGTGAATGGTTTAATAACCGAATTGTACAACTAAACAAAGTAAGAAGAGCAAGAACATAGACATCTAGTGAGATAACAGGCCATCTTCCGGTCTGCTGTCCATTTAATTGAATGTTGGCCATAGCCTGTCTCCCGCAAAGAGCCAATTAAATCGATACCGTGGCGGCTATGGTTTAATTAATTTTTTTTCCACCCCGCCGTCACTAACCCATTCCATCAAGCTGTTATTTGGGTCACTCCGTGTTCCTGTCCCCAGGGAATACCTACATATTGCTCAATTTTTAGAGTTGACAATAATCCAACTTTTGTTCGCGTACAATGCTTTTTTATTGGCCAGTATTATTTAACACACTAGGGTTTGGATATGATAATAACTGAAATTTTATTTGTAGTTGATGGCGTGTGGTAACAATATAAAGCGTGCGCTTTTATTTCTCGCTGCCTTATTGCTCGTAAAATCATTTCCTGTTTTCTAAACTCGAAAATTTCCCATTGCTTTAAAGCATAGTAAATTTCACTGTTGTACTAGTACTAAATGTCGTGGATAAAGCCGAGTGTTACAAATTTCGTTAGGAACATTTACTCTAGAGAAAACAGTTTAACGGCAGTTCCCAAGAATTCAAAATGGCTGACATTACCTAAAGTGCAGTGGACATTACACCAAAAAGCAGTACGGCCAACCTACAATGGAAATTACTAGTACATACCCAAGTCTGTGAGAAATCTCCAGGGAAACAAGAAGATTTTCAAGGCACATTTTAATAAAGGTGTAAATTAAAATGTATAATGCTATGATACACAAAAGCATTTAGGCTTCATAAACCACATTTATACTGAAACCAATAACCAGCTATGGGGATATATCTTGTTTCTATTCAAAGAGGAATTCTTCGTATTTTAGTACCAAGTAAATTGAATGTTTTCCCTACAAAGAAGGCCGTACTCCATTTCTATAATGAAACAAACAATTGAAGACAAACCACGCACACGTGAGCAATACAATGGTATCCACATATTAATACGGTGTCTAAGCGGAATCTTGTTTTAAAATCTATTGGTTCCCTTCCCTGCAAGTGGTTCTAAAACAGTGGCTGCAAGTGCAACCTAACAGCTGGAACAGCTGAAATACCGCCAAGTATAACCAGACTACGCCATACTGGAGGGAAAATGTCGCAGTTGGTTTTTGGGGTATTCCAGTAAACTGTCTCCTGGATACCTAGTATAGCCCCACCGGTCTTAGAGGGGAACCTGGTGTAAACAAAAGGGACGCGCGAAATACCGGTCTGCAAACTGTATTACTACGCCCTGGGCGAAGCATAGACACTATCTGAAGACACGTGCTTCTGACCTGAACCACCTGAACAGCATAAATGCACATCAGCGGTCTTTATTTCTGAACGATCGCATTATCCTCTTTTCATTAACACTACTACTTCGTTTGACTTTGAAAAAATAGCGAAGCCTTTACCGACTAAGCTTCTGTTTACGCAACGACTGCACCCAAAAAATTATCGGATACTTCCGTTATCCTCTCAAAAAACTTACAAAACCAAACAAAAACTGTAATTCTTTCATCACTTTTCAAAATTTTCCCTTTGGGATGTTTCACATACACATTTTGATTTTTCATAATAATTTTCACCTTAACCACACTGTAATAAGAAAAGAAATGAGCGCCACTAAATGTGACAAGATTGACCAACTATATTATAGTAATGAAACGACAAACTGATCAGTTTTGAAACAGGAGCCCCTGTCCGGAAATGCACGGTTTGGACGCTGTAGTGCATTGAAATGTGAGTTAGTTTTGCGTTCACATTTCATCAATGAACTCAACCTCGACCTGTCTACGGGCTCCTACGTCATTGCAGAGCCTGTATTGGCGCTGGTGAGCCTTATGCACTTGACCCAATACTGCTGTTGTCTTTGAAGATTTTCAATCGCTGGTGTACTCAAAACATAAGGTCCTCTGCTGACGTTAAAGGAGTGCCATATACCATACTCTTCACACACCTCCACACAAAATACTCAAGAGGTTTCAGATCTGGCGGCTGTACTGTCCATAGAACTGGTTCTCCTCTACCAATCCATCGATTTGAATATGGACGTTGAGGTGATTCAGCACATTTACATCAGTGTGCTGGAGCTCAAGTCGGCCATTTCAGCAGCTGTGCACGGGTACATGTCGCACTGCTGTTAAAAAACATTGCTGTACTGGAAACTGCACAAGTAACGCAGTAGGATGGGCACCAAGGACTCTATGGAGCAGTTTAGCGCATGCGCAGGAATGTTATTATGCTCAGGTCGTTTATCCCAGTACACAGATGGCTAAAGAGTTGCATAACTTCCGTATTAAGGTACCAAATCAAATATTAACAAATTGTCACCACCGTTCCTTCTCAAACTTTGACGCTCTCCAGCGTCCAAACCGTACATTTCCGGACAGGGCTTTCTATTTAAAAATCGATCAATGTGCCATCCCGCACAACATACTACACGTTGTCGCTGGCTTTTTTTTTTTCTTCTTCTTCTTTTTTTTTCCTTCTTTTTTCTTTTTGGGGCACCCAAATAATGCAGTGTGAACTAAAATGTAGTAATCTAACAATGCTGTAAATAAAATGAGTTCATACCTAAATAAAATATAATTAAATTAATTTCCCTAATCCAACACGAAACTGCGTTGTAATCCGCAGTCGATGCACAAAGCTTTCCACGTGATTTTGTTTACATCAGTTTCCCTTGTAAGACCGCCGGGATTATTGTATAAGGTTATCGTATTTTAAGCAGTGTTTGTTTTGTTTAAAGTGAACAAAAACAGTTACTAAAGAAATACCTAATGAGTTGCACTCACATGACTTTCTCTACTCGTGTACAAACTCTTCTTACAAGTGCTTATTCTTCTATGTACTACATGTTAATCGAGATGGACTTTTGTAGAAATGGTTTTATTACATATTTCTTTGTAGGCACAATGGGAATATGGGACTACAGCAGGCTTAAGTGATAGTCTAATTTTCAATGAGCTAGTCACTATGTAATGGCTTTAAAATTCTATTCCCATTGTACCTACAAGGAAATGTGCAGTAAATCAGTTTTACAAATGTCTATCTCGATTAATATAAGTGGAGGAATAAGCGTTTGTAAGAATAGTTTTGTGGAATAGTGGCTAGAAAACGTGCAAGTGCAACACATCTGATTTTGTAACTGTAAAAGCATAATTAAACTCGAGATTTTGTAAAGCATTGGTGGAGTCTGTTACATATATGGAAGTGAGGTGCGGACAATCAACAATTACTACAGGAATAGACTGATAGCTCTAGAAATGGATTATTATTTACGCAAAAGTTCCAAAAAGCCCTAGGCACTGGAATATGAGTGCTAAGGGGTGTAAGTCATACATAAGGGGAGGGTAAACAGGAAAAGAAGAAGAATTTCCAAAAAGTCAAAATTAGAACATCTCACAAATAAGAAAATCAGAAACATAATGGAGGCAGAAGAAAGCATAATTGAAAGAATTGAGAAGAAGGAATTAAAATGGTTAGGACATTTTAAGAATGGAAGATGAGCGATGACCGAAATATATCAATGACAATCAACCCGAAAGAGGAAAAGAGGGCGACCAATGTTAACATGGAAAAGAAGCATTATGATAGCAATTCAAGCAAGAGTTTCAAGCCTTGAATATGCCCATGATCGTAGGCTTTGGCTGTAAAACAACCGAGGATGGATAGATTTGTACCATTTCGTGATTGTTCATTGGCAAAGAAATCAGTGTCTTTACTATAGACGCCTGCAAAACCTTTTTGAACGGAGGGTCCTTTATTGGGGGTAGGTGGAGTTGCTCATTTGAGTCTCCGATGAGGTCCCCGGTGAGACCCGTGGCTCTTCGTGTAAGTTGTCTGCAGTGCCCTGTTGGTTGGCCTACTCGCAATCTGCAGGTTGCAGAGGAATCTTTTTGTTGCGGATGAATTAAAGGTCTGATAAATCGAGTAGGGTGGGCGTTATTGCAACTTGTTACACTATGAAGCAATCAGCAGCAGACAGAAAGCACGGCCGGGTGCCCGCACACAGTTGGCTAGGTATTATGAATGGCTGGAGGTTTAAGCGATGCTGGGGCACCCCTTATCGGAGAACTCTCGCTCCAGTGCCCACGCGCTGCTTTTTTTTTTTTTTTTTTTTTTTTTTTTTTTTTTTTTTTTTTTTTTTCTCCCCCTTTCTTCTTATTTTTACCGAGAAGATGCTACTCCTCGCCGAGGCAGATGAGACTCAGAAAGATAAATATTTAGAGAGATTTCTTGAATGAATTTGAATGAAAGATTTTCTTCCCTCGCTCGCTTTGCGTGTATCCACAAGATGAGAAGTTTCCAGCAAAGCTGAACGGCTAATTTCACTTCTTCGCTTGCTCTCTTTACAAGGACAGTCCAGTGTATAGCCCATTTTAAAATTAGACTGACATCCCAACTAAGATTTTCACAGCAGTAAAGCGGAACCAGCTTCTATAACGTGATTTAGTCCACGTGGGAGAGATTCTGATGTCTCTAATTGGCCAAAATTACTCGTAGATATGAATAGATTCCTACTGGATGGAAGCGGGATAGCAACAAACTCTACTCCAGTCGAGAAGGAAGCACCGCACATATGTGCTTTAACGAAATCTATGGTTTGCCAACTACGCAAAAATCATTTAGAGTGAAGAGGATTTCAAATTTCATGATATACATTTAATTTGGGTTGAAAATATCTCAAACATGTGGTACTTTAATCAAAACCGTTAGTGCCCATTTTGAAGAAAATCAAATTTTTTGGAAAGGTTTCCGTGTAAGGTGTAGTCTGGGGTGGGGGGTATTTGTTTAAAATCTTTGTGTCGCATCCTTCAAAAATGCTGAACTTAAATACCAAGGTTTGTATTTAATCGATTTTGGGGTTATGCTGTTCACAGATAGACAGATGCACACACTCACTCACTCACACACACACACACACACACACACACACACACTCTCTCTCTCTCTCTCTCTCTCTCTCTCATACACACACATACCACAGACCTTTTTAATAAAAAGGCTCTTTCTATTTTGGATTCAGGTGGTCTTAAGACATGCATTTCTAGTGAAATCTCGGTATGAAATTGTTGGGTGAAATGCAGTAATTTATTGTAAGTACATGGTAGAGAAAGTAGAAAGGTTTTCTTTTGGATTCAGGGAGTCTGAAAATCCGTACTTCAGGTGAAACCTTTCGATGTGTTTTAATACAACATTTCATCTACTTAATAAGGCAAATAACGCAGAATAAAAATGTGTTTCTTTTCTGTACTTCATATTGTTGTGAAAATATGTTTATTGCTTCTTTTAGCTGTCTGATTTTCGTCTCAAAATGACACTTTACATAAATTTGCGTTATGCCCTAGAGGTATAAAAGTAAAATTAGACTCAAATATGATGTCAACATGATTGACTTCTAGGTTTGAAAATAATTTACAAATATCTAAAATCAAATCAACATCTTATGCGAAATTCTATTTGCTATTTTTCTTTGTGAATACTTCTTTTCCTCCAATAACACACTTACATTAGTACTTTTTATTGCTGACATATTTTCCAACCCACGATCTCTAAAATGTGTACGGAACAAAAGCTACACTTCATAGAAAAATATTTACTATTTAGTTTCCAGATATACACAAGAATATTTACAGATAATACTAAGATGAAGAATGTCTCAAAACCATCCTCTAAGTCCATTTTTGGCAAACTTATTTATTTTAAGAAAAAGTGTACGTCCCTGTTCAACAGTACAAGATAAAAATTTGATTGTGTGGCTTTGTTCTATTTTTACTTTCTCTACAGGCAAGTAGAGAAGTATTGTATTCCACCCAAATATTCCATGTCGAGATTTCACCAGAAATATGTGGTGAGGCTCCCTGATTTAAAAAAAAAAAAAAAAAAAACTTTTTAGAATAAGGTCCGTGTGACTGCCTGTCTTTGGACAGCATAACTCAAAAACCAAAAGTCGGTTAAAAGCCAAAGTTGGTATTTAAGTTTAATGTCTTTCAAGGATGCAACACGCAATCCTTGAAAATGGCTGTAACTATTTGGATTAAAATGCCATATGTTTTAGATATTTTTATGACAAATTAAATGTATGTTTTGAATTTTCTGGCTATAGCCTATGTAGTCCTGTTTACTCTGGATGACTTCTGAATAACTCGTAAACAGTGACAGATAGACAAAATCTTACCGTGCAAAAATGTAGATCTTGCTAAAACACAAAATTTATGTACAAATAAATTTTATTGTAGAGTGAACCATTTTGGAGATATTCCTTGTTATTTGTGTCAGTTTCGGAAAACATAGAACTTTCGTGAAATGGAACATCGTTGTTCATTTTTTATATGCTAAGCCTGCAAAGAGAACGGGATCTCAAAAATTTAAAAGATTTAACTACCGCTCAAAGCCTACTGTATTGGAATATTCCCGTTGCACCTATAAGGAAATGGCAATAAGGTAATTTCTGCATATGTTTACCTCGACTAACATGAAGATATAGGTATAAGAGTTTGTAAGAATGGATAGTAAAAGAGTAGAGAAAGTCATTTGAGTGCAACACATCAGATTTTTATATATAGTCATGTAATTCTGATTGGAAATTCTATAAGGTTTTATCACACCCACGTTTCAATATCCTAGAGCAAACCTCGGATAGTAAAAAACCAAAATTTTGCTTTGAGTTTAATCATGTTCACACCTCTATATTGACTCCGAAGACAAGCATCGCCAACTGTTATTAAATTACATTTACCTTAGTTCTTGAAAATTGCCTTGTTCTTGTCCAGTTCCTGCTTTTCGCCATGGAAAATACTTAGATGGGTAGTCTTTCGAAGGCCAAGATAGAGTTCCATGAGCTAAAACATGCATTGCTTTAGTAGCTGTATTTCTATCATGAGGTTTAGGAAAGATAAATAAATAACATTTTATCGGCTCTTAATGTGTTTCATCGAAATCGTATACGCGTGCTGGCCAGCATTTTATTTCTGAATAAAATAAAGTTATTACACAAGTCCTTCCCAAGGCACTTTTGTCTTCCCTTGTACAACACAATTTAGTAACAAGAAATATAAGAAGAGAATTTTAAGTAGGATGAATGAAAAACAGCCCTTGAAGGCGAGTTAGTTCTGGCAATGATGAAATATTCACGCACAAGCCCTTATAGCGAGAATGCTCTCGGAATCCCAACAATTCCCATCTTGAGAACCCTTGTGCTCATAACTCATCCGCGTGTCAGGGTCATTCGATTGCTCCCCAGGGAACGAACGGTTGCTCCTTCGTTTTAAATATGCAACGATTTGACTCCCTCCTTCATATCCTGTCCAAGCGAAAACTGTTGTAAGAAATGATCATGGACTGAATTGATACAAGCCTTACGTGCAGCTGCCCTCAAAAACCGCGTTGCGCATGCGGTGGTGTTAGGTTCCCTGCAAAGAAACAGAAATACAGGCTAATTCAGAATGATTGTATGCAAGTAAATTTTGCTGGGTCTGTTGCAATGAATTAATTCCACAAAAATAAAACATGAAGGGTTATAAGTTCCGGTTAGTAGCAATGAAAAGCCCCCGATGGTCATTATAGATGCTATCAATAAAAATGTGTGTTACATTCCCATGACTTTCTCTACCTACCATAATTGGTTTTTCATACAGTTTTTGCAAACAATTCTTACGTAATCTTATTACTTTTTCTACTATGTATAGTCAGCAGGGGAACTATTATATTCGACCCACAATTTCGATGTCGGGATTTTACCGTATATATATGTTTTGGTACCCATTGAATCCATAAAAAACAGTTTTAGAAAAAGACCCGTGTGTGTGTATGAGTGTGTGTGAGTGTGTGTGTGTGAGTGTGTGTGTGTGTGTGTGTGTGTGTGTGTGTGTGTGTGTGTGCGCGCGCGCGCGCGCGCGCGCGCCTGTTAACAGCATAACTCAAGAACGAAAAGTCGGTTAAAGACGAAAGTTGGTATTTAATTTTTAAATCTTTCAAGGATGTGACACGAAGATTTTGAAGAAACTTTCTCCATCCTTTAATATGGACATTTTTTCGAACAGTTTGATTTTCTCAAAAATGGCTCTAACCATTTTGATTACAATGCCATATATTTAAGATATTTTTATAACAAATGAAATGCATATTTGTAATTAGTCCTGTTTACTCTTGATGACTTTCGCATAACCGGTAAACCGTAAGCAATACACCAAATCTTACTATACAGAAATGCAGATCTCGTTAAAACACAAAAGTTATGCCCAAATGCATTTTTTGTGAAGTGAACCATTTCGGAGATACTCCTTATTTGTGTGAATTTCGCAAGACTTAATCTTTTCTCAAATAGAAGGGCGGTATTCACTTTTCTTATCTATTGGCCGTGCAAAGAGAACGGAATTTCAAAGCCCTCATATAGTGACCAGCTTTAAAGGATTTGACTATCACTCAAAGCTTACTGTATTCCCACATTCCCCTTACACCTACAGGAAAATCGGTAATAACATAATTTCTGCAAATGTTTATCTCAACTAACATGAAGAAGATATAATAATAAGAGTTTGTAAAAATAGGTAGTACAAGAGTAGGGAAAGTCATGTGGGTGCAATACATCAGAATTTTTTTTTTTTTTTTTTTTTCATTTGCACGTATAGTTCCATTATACATTTCGTACAAGAAGAATAGAGGAAACCGAATCGACAATCAGATGTTTAAAAGTGGCCCCATATGGCTTTAAAATTCCATAATCTTTTCATAAAATCTGGAGAAACAAATAAATAGCGAGAGGACCTTTAAAAATCTTACAAAGTATTCAACACCAATATTAACGGATACCTTGGAAAAGGCTACCTTAAAGTAAGTTACTTGAAATAAAGTTTGTGCTCTAAAGAGGTGCATATTTTAAGTTTTTGTTTCTTTGTCGGATTGTGACGGCTCGTTACTTCAGTAACGTGAGCCAGTGAGACTATGCCATGTAGATTGTGTACATTGTGTTCACCAGCTCATGGTCCTTGGGGGGAGTGCTGCATTGAGTACGTCAGTAAACAATTCCGTCTAAACAGCGATATCTGAAGCTGCAGTCGTGCTTGTGGTCGCGCTAGCGGTAGTGCTACCAACCTTGGAATGTATATTCACACTACTCAAGCAAAAAAGTCACTAATAATAACGGAACTTAATGTTTTTAGTTCATGCGGTATATTTAGCTTATAAGATGTAGACGGTGTTTTCAACCACCCCGTCTTTCTCTCACTGATCATTTTCTACCTTTTCTATGTGTTTTCAGAAACCCTGCCAGCCTGTTTTGGCCACAAGTGACACACCCTCGAGCGTTATATCGTGCAATTCCTGTAAGGAAAAGCCACCTGTTACGCTTCTCTGTTCGTTTTACCTTGGCCCAAGCTAGTTCTATGAGATTGAGTACACACATGTGTGGGGACAAGCAAACGACAGTGTGGTCCAATGAAACCAAAACTGCGCCCGGTTTAGAAACCTCTTTAGGTTTGTTTGTTTCAATCAGCCTGTTTTACACATGGAACTGTCACTCTGAACCCCTTTGCTCTGCAATCGGAATATCATGGAAGATTTCACACCACTCCTAAGCGGGGACTTATCTACTTCTGTACTTATTTTTCTTTACTTCCGAGATAACACTAGTGACTCGTCCTGTATTTAACTGAAATTAAGAGGTATTAGCAGTTTTATTTTTCTGTGGGAACGCTGGGGGAGGCGTTCCCCTAAACTTTTTTGACGACAAATTTAAAAACCTCGAGATTTCCCCATTAAAGAAGTAGGAAATGAAATTTTATAATTACCGACGGTTTTATTCATATTTGTTGGGTTGGCCTCTATTTAAAGAGGTTATATAATAGGATAGAACTGATCACAACCTTTCTGCAAGCGTAGAAACTAAACCCATAACAACAACCGCATCTTTACCTTCTCGGCGAGTTTCTTGTTTACTATTGGTTAATTCGTATTTATGAATAGCGTAGCGTGTGCATGTGATCTGAGCGGGGAATTGAAATCAGAACTCTTTGGATCTGAGCGGATCTGTTCCGTGTTCGCAGGTACCCTTGCAGTGGTAGACTCGGTTGCGAGTTGTTTTGTTTATGCCTAGCGGTTTACCGATGCTTGTGTATTGGGTGTATTGTACACCATGCACGTGGTTTTCCGAGTTAGAAGACGCGATGAGTCGAAAAATAACAAATTATTCTACGTGGTTTCTAGCCTCTAAGAAAATAAAGCTGAGCCAGGATAAATGCATTTCAAATTATATGCTGGAAGTTCGATGATGATGGACAACAGTGCAACCGAAAACGGAAGCACTGAACTGCCCGGCTTAGTTAATTTCTTGTGTTACATGTAGGTAGTAAACAAGCCGAGCCCGAGAGTCCCCCGAAACTTTTTTTTAGAAAAAGACCACTGGGTATTAGCATATTGGTGAGCAAACATAGCGGGAATAACATTGGACGGAAGGACCAGAAGCAGCCTTATCTAGGAAGTTAACAAAACTCGGGTTACACTATGTGGAATATCTCTCCTCTCCCCTTCAGTCCCCTAAGACCATGAGCTGGTGAACAGACAGTAGTTGCCGCTACTGGTCATGACAGCAACCATGAAGAGACTATACGCTTGTCTCTGACTGGCTCACCCAGTCACCCGAAGTCGATTGTTCATGCAGCTTGACCGAGACAAAGAGTCGAGATTTGGAACTTCAGGAAGAAGGCAACTGGCTTCAGCATAGTAACGACCTACCAGCCGTAATACTATCATGGAGCAGCAATTATGGAACGACTGATATAATGGTTTAGTTAAGTATTCTTGGACTCTTTGAAATTCAGTTCGAGGATTTTGTTAATCCTCCCATTAGGGATTATGCCCTCGGGGTGTTTCTAAATTACACTATAGCATGTATCATCATTCCCTCTCTTTCTAGTATCTGGATATAGGAATTTAATGTTGTAAATGCCACTGTATTAATGCCACTACTTAAAGGTCTGGAGCATAGTTCCTTCACTTGAAGTGCAGTTAACTATTTCAAGATAATGGGCAGCCATTTTGAGGCGTGCCTTGCCTTATTTACTTTGTCTCTCATGCAATAGAAAGTGCTGATTTAAGTATTTAACTTGTAATCGGTTCTTGTTCTTACTTTATAATTCTCTTGCTTAGTTATTCTTTCAGATTATATTATTAGTTACTTTATTTATATTATATATTTATTTTATTGTAATATTTACTGATACACATCAGCTGCATACAAAAGGAAAAATGAACAGCCATGATTTGAGAATTTGGGGCACACAAAACGCGCATGCCACTCTGGAACATGGAGATTAATGTTTTTCTATGCCACAATCACTACGCTGTCCTTGGAGCAACTGTTATCCCAGTTGCAAGAGAGATACCCGATTTAATTTTAGAGCAAGACGATGCCTCGTTACATTAGAATTGCCTTGAACGCAACCACCTAAATGAGTATCTTCCACAATGCTAGTTGTGCCTGTGGATTGAATGTCTATTGATGGTACCATTGACTTAGGACATGCGACTTTTTCTCTTTCCTTTGGAGGCATGTAGGACAAGGTAAACGTTTTCCAACTTCCACAGGACTTAGAGCATCTACGAGTGGATAGTCCGTGCGGTTAACTCCGTTGATCAGGAATGTTTGGACGTGATTGAAAAGAAATGGAGTAAAGTATAGACATCTGCAGTGCTACAAATGGAGCCCACTTCGAACATCTGTGAATGCCATGTGTGCTTGGAGAGTTAGGTTATACACATATGCAAATTAAATTAATTACAGTAGTTACAGCAATACTATTTTAGTACCAATAGTTTTAAATTGCCCTGTATAGGCTTCACAGCATCCTTTCTCACAGCTTGCACTCGTTACCTGCTCTTCGAGCAGTTGGCTCTGCAAGCATTAGACAGTCAATTGCCGCTGTCAGTGATGGTTTTTATTAGGCATGGGTCGATACCAGTTTTACTGATACTCGATAGCGATACATGATATTTTACACGATACCCAATACTTCAGTACTCGATACCATCATTTCTACTTCCAGTTTCAATACAAAATAGAATGCTGGGAGAACTGTGTAATGCCAATGAAATTAATTAATTAGGTGCACATATTTAATGAGACAAAACTTAATACCGTGAATGTACTTCTTTTTAAATTATACATTAGACATTTAAAAGTAAAATGCGTTTTTGAAATAGTCCACTTTTATAAGTTGTTGTTCAAAAGTACTAGAATTCTGAGTTTTTCGCGGTCAAGTCTACTTCTTTTTCTGTCACATGAGTCCTACTGTGCTAAATAGTCTTTTAGAGAAGTGTTGCAGGTGAAATAGACAAATATTTAGCGGCTAATTTTTTTGTTCTGGAAATTTTGAATTTGTTTTTCCAGTAATCCGGTGCACTAGAGAGTGACATCCTCATTGAGATATGCAGTGATTTCTTTTTGGGAACTGTTAACTGGCAGTGAATCTGACACACGATTATTTTGTTGCATAATATTACTGTATAGGTACCACATTCCTCGCAATTCCTTGGGATTTGCAGTAGTTTAGACCTAAAACAAAATAAAGAAAAAGTTGTGAACTGATCGAGTTTTACGAGTATGTCAGTGTTACACGACTATCCTTACATAGGTATCCGAAAATCCGAAAAGAAAATTAAAAATAAATTTTACCTGATCATTTTTGGATGCGGGACATTCTTAAAGAGCAAGGTCCACCAGTCAGCCTTTAGCACAACTAAGAGCACTGGGGCAGCGTGCTTTTTAGCGGGGATCCAACAGAGTTGCAATCGAACAAATTTAATGTACCTCATGTTTATTTCATCCAGCAATAACTGTCGAACAGTCACAATTCCTGATCTAATGTCTGACGACTTTTCCAATTCAGCAATAACACTGTTCACATTGTGTATCATTGGGTATCAAAATTGCAGCATCACCACCGAAGTATCGAAAAAGTACCGAGCGACTTTTCTGAAGTATCGTGAGTATGGCAAGTATCGAGGACCCATCCCTACTTTTTATGTATAGGAAGTCCAAGTGCTATAAAACAGTGACTACTAACTCAGTTCTTCTGTCCATGAAACCCTGTATGAGCAGATGAGAACAACGGAGCCAGTGTTGGCGTTCAAGTGTGTTGGTATTGTGATTCCTACAACAGGAGTTGTCAAACTTTTCATCAGGGGGCTACATTAACCACCAGAGAAGGAACTGCAGGGGAAGCCACATAAGTTTAGATAGGATCTAACTTACTAGCACGAGGCGGACAGATCATATTAGTTTTAAACACAGCATTTTATGGAACTAAATTCTAAGCTTACATATTAATAACTTGCGTAATCAAATACTTTCGAAATAATCAGTGTTTGATCCATAGTCTCATGACAATGTGATTCATAGGCAACGTAAATTAACAACTGCTACATTAAATATTTTACGTTAACTATGTTAACTTTTTACGTTCAACGAGAAGAATGAAAATTATTTTTATGTATTATAATTGCAGACATGTATGGTTCTAATTCTGTACTGCCTACGTCGCAATGGATTCCAAATGTTCATCAGTCATAGTAGACCTATATTTTGAATTGAGATATTTCATTTTTTAAAATGTCTATTTAGAGATATATGTTTATGCCAGCACATCTTAAATCCAAATGCAGTCTTTCAAATTAATAAATGTATCACTTGGCAGACAATTGTAAAAGTCAACCAAATTAATTTCCCTGTATTTTGTGCTTCAGTAGTACATTACACTGTATATCAGCTAATAATCTAAACGCTTAATTTTATTTAATCGTTCGAAATTCGTGAATAAATTAACCCAATACAGGAGCACCGTTTCTTTTTATTAACATGTTTCAAAGTTTGTAGACGGGCCAAACAAAAGCAGCTCGCGGACCTGGTTCGGCCCCAGAGCTTTAGTTTGTCAAACCTGATACCGAAATTATAGATACTTTAAAATAACAAAAACAAGAGCAAGAAGAAGAACAAAAATACAGGCGTAACATTTGTTGGACCGTCGAAGTACGTGAAAACCAACGGACACACAGTGATCATCTAAACCTTATTTATGCGTATAATTATGTAAATAGTGTTAATTGGTAGGTGAATTATATAATAATACACCTACATTGGTCGGCAACGTCTTAAGTGAACAGAGTGAACGATTGATGCTTTAATCAAGGACGTTATAATCAAAATTTGTGTCCTCCTTTCAAAACCACTCACGCATACCCAGAGAGACAGAGAGAGAAACCTCAAAGCTTCTATCGGCGGCAAAGGGCTGATTCAAGGGAACTTCGAGACATTATTAGGCGGCATAAAGTATTGTTACTTCAAACAGTTAACAGCTTTTGGACAACACTATGTAATCCTGCTTCAAAGTTCATATCAACGTGAAGCAAAGTAAAATATTGCTTCAAACCCTGCCCTGTAACATTCATGTTATTTAAACGGAAAGAATGCAGGGATTCATTCTCAATTTGGCAATGGAATCATAATTAGAGCTCAGTGCAATAGGGGCTAAAGACCTTAAATAGGTAGCCAAATAGGCACTGCAACAGGTTCAAAATAGGCAAACATGTCCACTTAAAAATACATTTTGACATGACAGAACAGTATAAAAACATCAAATACCAAGTGCTAAACGTACTAAATTTCACCATTCTCTTAATGAAGTGTAAACTGTAAACAGCATTTCTTTAAATTTAGACTCCTTGGTTGCAATGCACTTTTATACCAAATCCTATTGTCAGTTAAGTGATTTCTCTCTTGAATACGCTTTCACTCCTATTTTGGTTTGTAATAATTATCCAGTCTCGTCATTTGCTATTGTTAAACACGCTGTTGTAGCCTTTGCAATGAAATAAGTCTATTGTTTTTAAGTCGGTGCAGTGTTTCCTGCCGTGTGAGAAGTATAAAATAATGTCACCGTATTGATGAACAAAGTGATGACTCGTAATGAAATGATCTATTTCCCAGGCGTAAACATCTTTTTAGTTTACTACTTACCACACGTTTTATTGTGCCGAGTAGTCACTATTTTATTCTTACATCAAACAATGCTAACACCAGGGAAAAACTTTAAAAATTATCATCACAGAGAAAAGCCATAACAGGCCTACGAAAAGACACACTTTTAAAACAGGCTTATAGGCATTATAAAATTATGTTTCCAATAAGCAATATATGCACACACTTACACACGAAGTCTGCGATTCCAAACAAAGAAACGAATATGTAAATACCTAGCTCTAATCATAATACTCATAATCATAATATGCACCCTTTCATACTTATGAAATAACTGCATTTTTAGGGGAGATGTTTTCTTTACGTATTTATAAACAGGAATTTCCTCTTTAAATTGAAATTTAAGCTTGTAGGCATTCCATTTGTATTTTAAATCTGTATCTTAATAAAGGTCTCTCCGTATCTCCAACTTTTCTCCCTTGTTGAAGGTGGCTTTTTACACCTACTGATGGTTGTTTCCGATCTCTGATAACGAATTGCCAATGAGATTACTGCGTTTCTGCGTACGCAGCAAGGTCAGGCGTTTGTGAAACAAGCAAATCAGCTCCTGTGGTGCCTTCATACCATAGGATGTGTGTGGTTGTCATTATGCCTAAGCAAATTGAACCATATTGGGAAGGCTACATTACTGCCCTTTCCGACGCATGATATAGTTATCCTGCTATTGTTCAAGCATGCAAGAAGCGACATTTTATTTTGCCTAAGTACGATATTAGCTCAGTGTTGAATAAAAAGGGAGAGGATCGCATGGGATTAACTCCAAAAGAGGGGAAAAACAGGTAAACCCACGACCTGCTACCAGACGCTCTTCAGAGATGATAAGAAAGGTCAAGACCCTCATCTCTGGCAGTAATACAGCCACCAAATGAAACAAATTGGCAATATCCCTCAAAACTGTTAATACCATTATAAAAATGATTTAAATATGGAGAAGCGTCACAAACTTCGAGTTCATAAGTTGCTGCCACGTCACATCTTTGAGCGTCGCACCAACAGCAATAAGCGCTATGAGAATCACCTGGCAGGAGAAAAATGGAAATTTGTGGTCACATTAGATGAGCCATGTGCGTATTTTAGTGACTGCAACAAACCCCGTGAAATTTAGTACCGATCAAGGGGTGGAACATTTTTCAAAGGTGGCATGCAGAATGCAGAGGAAGTTTCTCAAAGGGATTTATTGTCATCGCTGATTACTGCTACAATGGGACACTGATGATGCCTATAGTTACTAAAAAGGCCAGGATCAATTCCAAGTATTATCAAGATGTTCTCATCCCAATTTACCACACTGAAATCCGGGCTCTCTATGGGAGACACCAAAACAATGTCTGGGTGCACCAAGATAAAGTGTCCAGCCACACCTCTGTTTTGACTGTCGCATTCTTGCAAAGAATGGGATAGGAAACTGGAATACACGTTATTCCATTCAGCAACATCCCAGTGAAATCTCCTGATGCCTCTCAGATGAACGTTTCGCCTTTGGACTCTTGAAAAGGACATTGGGAAGTAGGCGCTCTCGAGCAAGTGGTGGTCTTAGGAAGGGCTGTAAAGAAGAGTGGCAACTTGTTGACGCTCCAGTGGAAACTGAGGTGCAGAGCGATTGCTCGGACGAAGGAACAACAAACAGAGCATGATCGGTGGTGGAGACATGGCTTTTCGTAAGGTAGGACCAGTCAAACCTGTTATCAGAGATAGCCAACAACCCTCTGTATTCCGTAACATATGGTTAAAATTTAATATCTTGTTATAGACGCTTACCAATTGTTACGCGTTAATTGGTATTCTGTTACACTGCAACATGTACATTTTGTTGAGAGGAAGGAAATAATGCTTAATGATACCAAGAGCCAAAACCGTGTTGTTAGCGCTTGCAATATTACTACTACTACCACCACCACCACCACCACCACCACCACCACCACCACCACCACCACCGCCTCCACCACCACCAACACCACCACCGCCGCCGCCACCACCGCCACCAACACCACCACCACTTACTACTACTATTATTGACCGAAAATGGAGGTACTGTTATGTCCCTTATGTTCTAATGACATCACCTCTTTGCTTTAGTCTATCTCCTTCGTTTTGTGCATGAAGCATTTCCCTTTCACTGATTCAGGTAACCAAACGTTAGAGAGGTTTGTTTCTAAATGTGTTATAGTTCGGCGAAAGTGGGTGAGGTAAATTCACCTTACCCTCTCTAACATAAAGGCCGGGTATCACTTAAGTAATGGTAACAGTCTTCCTAACAAGGAAGTTACAGCGAAACCCTAATATCGTTCATATGTCCTCAATGAATGAAAGGGCAAATCTTTCCTCTCCTATAGCACTTGATGTTTGAGATGGCTTGGTCAGATATGCAATGCATTATAACGTTAGGAATCCGTAACACGTAAGGCGCTTACATTACTGCAACGAGAAGCACAAGTCCAGGTTCAGATATCGCTGTGTACCTAGAATTATTTACTGACATACTGGCTCGTTGCATTCCTGCCAGGGCGCATGAGTTGGTGAACAGACCACACTAGTGCTGTCATGAGAATGCGCAATCCGTCAACTAGAAGGCAATCCGTCCACTCAAATATTATAATTCTTTCTTTTATTATTTATATTATCATCATTATTTTTAGAGCAAATTTTTAAAAAATCTTTTCTTTGTCTACTTACAGGTGGGTTCCAGAGCTTTACAGTGGTTTTTGCTGAACAAGTTTGTGGTAAGTTAGAACACACATTATAATAAAAATGTTGAACTGTGTGCACGTGTGCACCTCCGTGGTGTGGGCGTAGGTAGGGTGTCTGCCGCGTAATTGGAAGGCCTTAGCTCAAATTCCGTCGAGTGAACAGCCTAGATAAGGTTTACTATGGAGTTTTCTTCATACAAAAAGGCTAATATAGGAGAACACTCAGTTGTACTGACCCCGGGCTCATTTGAGTACTCAATGAACAGCATTTCAACCTCCGTCCTTGTGAACTTAGGGTGCATCACCTCAAATATGGGAGGAACTAAGAAACAAAACGCACCTACGTGAATAGTCAACGTCACGGCTTCTCAATCCAGAGGTTGGTCTCCACTGGAAGTAGGGGAGTTATTCTTTACTTGGAGTCACTCCCTGCGTTGCCTACAGCCTGGAACAATGTGCGTGAGTGTGTGTTTGTGTATTTTTCAACGCCAATGAATAAAAGCCCAGGATACCTACACTCGACCAATTACTAACACTACCAGTTTTGTCAAGTCAAAGGCCTCGATATTATTATAAACATTAAGGGGGTAATGCAAATAAAGCAAAAAATACAAAACTTTGTTGCGTCTACTCACGACTTTCCCTATACATTACATTGCATAAAGGGTTGTACATTATAGCACCCATATAAAACTGATTCTTCTATTCACCTTTGATGTACTCACGATAAATTTCTGATAAGCAGCAATCCCAAATCAATCAATACATACGTGGTTACAAGCGTTATAAGAGAAATAAAACACTATTCAAAAGTCACTTTTTCTAACGAACCTATGCGAGAAAGAAAAGGAAGAATTGCTTAAGATGCTGCATGGTAGTTCAATCTGGGAAAACTTATAACAACGAATATTTCGATAACGGCTATTGCTACGAAAGTGTTATTTGGCATAACTTATACACTTAATTTTCGTGCATACAAGTTATTGTGTATTCTGGTGGTTAGCACGCTAACCTTCAAATCCAGGTGTTCCGGGTTTGATTCCCGGCTGGAGGGTAGGAAGTTTTCTTTAGTCACGATTATTCCCTACCCTCCCTATAGTCTGGAAGCATGAATGAGGGCTAGAATGTATGCGTGAATTTAATGTAACAACCCAAAGTAATAGGACTCCAAAGATTACTGTATATGGCTGAATAGCATTGCTGTTCAACAATTGTTCCAATATAGCAAAATGGCGCTGACATGATCTTAGATGTTAAAGGCGGTGTATAAATGGTACATCAAAAACATCATTGCAATGAAGCGCACTTCATAGACTGCACAACAATCTTAAGATATACGTTTCATTTGTAATGCAAATGTATTAAACTTATAGTAGTTTAATTAGAACCGTTATTCGGTTTGAGAAAAAAAAGTAACCCAACATCCTCGTTGTAAGAACTTGTTTGAACGGGGGGGGGGGGGGGGGGGGGGGCATAAGTAGCCACTGACTCAAATATAACATTTGAAATGTATCTGCCTTTTCCTTTCTAGTTGTGATATTCACAAATTTGCGCGTGTACACAAGCATTGCTTTCTAAAATGACTTCATTGGTGAACTTCAAAATTTACATTTCCAGTAAATCTTTGCTGGAATACAATACATCTTCTATATCTAATATGGGTAAATGGTATAGAAAGCAAAGAGTGGAGAAAAAGAATTAAAATACTGTGCCCTCACGGTCGTGTATAAAATAGTTTGGCCACTCAAATCGGGGTTACCGAGTTCGATTCCCTACTGGAAGTAGCGCGATTATTCTTTATCACTCCCTACGCTTCGTAGAGTCAAGGAGGCTGAAAGTGACTGTTGAATCGATATACCATGTTTAAAACCCTAAACCTTATCACCCTTGCGTTTGGAACACTTGTTTATTCACCAGTTATCTTTTGTGTCGATCTTGGGAATTTTTTACTTAGATTTTTCAGTAAAAAATTAAATGTATACACACAGATACACACATTTACACTAAAACTCATACTTTCGGACACTATGGAGGATGGAAAATAATCCAGGTTAAAAGAGAATTCGTATCTCCAGCCAGGAATCGAAGCCAAGAACTCTGGATTTAGAAGCTATCATGCTAACCACCAATCCATAGAGGCTGGTATCAATGAAACAGTAATCTCTCAAGAGAAAAGTCTCGGGAACAAAACAGAGTAAACTATTTTGCAAGAGCAAAAGTTCTGTTTCGTACCAACAAAACTGTTTACGTCTGCAGAGCATATTCTCCACGGTACCAACAATTTACTCCTGTTCTCTTATCGCCGACTCACAGCTGCATAAACAAACAACCGATGCACTCAGTGACCACGTGACCATGCAGTGAGAAGACAAACATTTAAATTTTAAACATTACCGTGACCAGTTCGAGGAAGTCGAGGATGAATCTCAAGTGGGTTTCGTCGAAATCTTAAAAGGAAAAATGGCACTTGCCGGAAATGCATTATTTTTAAAACAAAGCAACGGCTTTAAAAGAAATAATAGAAATGTATACACTAAATTTGCTTGTGACATAACTGAACTGAATACAACTGAGTTAAGAGCATTTATCATTGTCTCACCTTAACATATGCTACTGCTATATTTTGTAAATCTAAACTCCAATTTGGGGGGTTATTTCAATAGTATATACCTACGTTTGTTTTAGATGTGTAACGAACAATTGAAGTTTGTCCAAAGCAAATGAACGAGATATTAGTGAAATGAAAATACTTCAACACTTTTAATTATGAATTCACGGGAACTTCACCATGAAAGTATGTAGTTAAATTTCCGTTTCCTGCGAAAAGAAGTGTACATGTTATGAACATTGGCTTTTACAATGTCGCTCGTGCCACAATGTTAATTAGTTTGAATTCGGAAGCGAAAGCTGCAATTCAATTTCTCTCTCAAATGCGCTGTTGACTTTAATCAGAGTTAGACTAACCTTAACGTTGTAGCAAAGGTCAGAACGTTAAAGTTCGTAATTGTGAAGTGGTACAAATACACTTTTAGCTTAAAATATCCTTTAACTGTGCTGGTTTACAGGGACGATTAATAAATGAACTGTTACTTAAATGAGCCCAGGGTCCCTATGACTTGGAGTCGCCTTGCATTTGCCTTATGAGGATGGAAACCTTACCCAGAGCTAAGGTAGAGATTTCAACACTGTCTTGAGAAATTTTTAATTAAAATGTATATGCAAACTTTAAAGTTATTCTGAGAAAAATTGTAGCAAAATATTTTATAAGCAAAAAGGAAGTTAAAATAAGAACAAATTAGAAACTCAAAGCTTCACTTATCTTAGTAATATTGCAAGATCTTCCACAGCTGACATGTTTCAAGCTGCATTCAACTTATTTTCAAACTTGTTTGTATAGCTTTCTGTTGCTTCACTGTTAGTAGCTTCAATATTTCCTTAAAAAAGAAGTTGTTTGCAAGCCCAGCATGGTAATAATTGTCTACAAAAATATATAAAACTTATAGCATTTTGATGTTGTTGCTATAGGAAAAGGCCAAACAAATTAAAGCTAAAATGTGCAATGCAGTATTACTCATTTTTGGAGGCCATGCATAACCTCACTTAGATAGTTAGCCCCATTATGCAGGACAAAACGGCTGAAAATAAAAGAAGGAATGTTATCAGTTCTTAATCTTATTTTGCTATGGAGGATTGGAAAACATTGTTTCACCTTACCAAAGCACCTTTCAGTTGTAAAGCGTTCCTTCTTTAAGCACTTACTGTCAGATTTTGTTATAACAGAAGTATTGGTATTAAGATAGGGTGTCATGAGCCACGGAGTGATTGCGTATCCAACATCACCAATAATTAGGTGCTGTGCAGTGTCGACCGGTAGTGGACAAATGATGGAAATGCTTGTTCGTGGAAAGTTATTATTCTCGGCCCCGTCAGATGGCAGCCTTCTCTGATCCGCCTCGGGTGGTGGAGTGTCGATACAGAGAAAGCAGTGCTCAGATGTGCTCGGAATGGTTAGGCCCCTCTTTGCAACTCTGTTGGGCGATCTGCCTGCAACTTACAGCCTCCTGCCTTCTTTCACCTCACCCGCTCCTTCTGCGGTGGTAAGCACAAAGAACCGCATAGGGTCGAGGTGCAGACGGGCCGTTAAACCCTACTCGCTCGCTCACTCACTCACTCTCACTCTCACACTCACTCACACTCTCACACTCACTCGCTTTCGCTGGTTTTTAGGAGGAGAGCTTCGGTTCCGTGCAAATCTTTGCCCAGAACTGTCCCCTCGTTCCCTGTTCATTCATAAACGCCATCAAGTTAAAACACCCGATGTGGTTATAAAAATGATACAACTACGTGAAATCTTTGTACTTCGATTGAATTTTCTCTTATATATTTTTCAAACTTTCTTGTTTATATCCTGCAAAAGAATGTTCATCTGATGCAATTTTCCTTTATGTGCGTGACTAATAATTTTTTGTAACAGTTGCCTTGGGCACTTGACGCGAACAAGTAACGAGTGGTGTTGGATAGCATGTTCTTTTAACCTTCAGAAGCATCTGGCTTTCACGAAATGTTAATTTTCCAGCGTTCGGACAAATTCTCTTTGATTTTGGTATGTTGCAGCTGTAACAACGCCATACCTTGTCAAGCAAGCTTCTCCAATAACCGGTTGATGTTACCAACAGTGCTGCTTCGTATAAAAACAAAATTATGAAAAAAACGAGAGCCACGTTAGCTTGCTTTACAAAGAACGCGTTTCTAACCCACTGCAACTGCAAACCATTGGCGTGGTTACTGACACACACCAGCGACATCTGTAACATGTTTAAGGTACTATGTTCCTCTTGTTAGAATGTTGCTGTGAGGAACGTGTGTGACAACACTAGCGTTTTCCGAGAAAGATTACGGCACGAGTTTTAACATATCAACAAGACCTAGGCCTCTTCAAAAAACATACCTCTTGTGCTAGCAATACTGGAATAGTAACCTTGTCCGCGATGCTGATCAAATAGCAAAACCTTCTGGAAAGTTCAGCGTGGAATTTAGCTATCCGTATTCTAATTCATAGTTAATTTCCGTTTTCTAAAGAAATACATAGTTGAAAACTGGAACAACCTCTGTTAAGCATCTTAAATGAGCAACTAACAATAAATTTGTTATCTTCTCAAATATCTCCAAGAAGTATTGTACTCAACCCAAAAATTTGATGCCAAAATTTGACCTTGATCTAAGACTTCCTGAGTTTAAACAAAAAAAAAAAAAAAAAAAAAAAAAAAAAAAAAAAAAAAAAGGTCTGCCGTGAGTGCGCCAGTGTGTGAGCGTGCGTCTGTCTGTGAACAGCATACATAACGAAAGTGAAAAGTCAGTAAAATACCAAAATTGGTATTTAAGTTCTCCACCTTCCAAAAATACGACACGAAGACTTTCAATGAAATCCCCCCTAGCTTTTACATGGAACTTTCTCGAAAATTTTCATTTTCTCAATGAAACTGACTAATCTATAAGATATTTCCATAACAAATGAAAAGCATATCTAGAATTTTCTGAGAATAGCCTTTGAAGCCCTCTTCATACTGAATGACTTGTCTAACTGGTAAACCGCAAGAGATAGACAAAATTTCACTAAACACAGACATTTGTATATTTATTATTATTGGTTTTTATTTTCAAATACTTATACTTTTCTCAAATGCTCGAACTCTCTTGTGCTTAGAGATCACGCCGCGTTAGTATCCGAGTATTGCGCACAAGAGCCTGTTTTTTTAAGAGGCCTAAGCCTTGTTGATATATGTTAAAACTCTAGCCGTAAACTTTCTCAGATAACGCTAGAGTTGCTGATGTCAACCACATTCTTTACACTCTCATTCTCGTGAGAGGAACACAGTAGTCAATGTAGATAGAAGACATATTTATTTTATGACAAATTGGTGCGCTGCCATGTGCTTTTGTCTTCCCTTTCCCCTCCAGAGAGCAGAACACCCTCAGATGTTTTCTCGTCATAGGCCTACCGACCACATGTGGGATTTGTGGTGGACAAAGCGGCACTGGGGGCGGCTTTCCTCCGGATTCTCCGGTTTCTCCGCCATCTCATTCCACCGGCGCTCCATCTTCATTTCATGTATCATCAGTGTAACCGCCTGCGGTGCCGTATCTAGTAAAAGTGGACGTTAAACACCACAAAAAATTCATAGGCCTACAGTACATATACAGTGTGATATATGCAATCTGTAGAGACGACATGAAATGGTGCAGTCCATATAGAAAGTATTGCGATATTATTATTATTATTATTATTATTATTATTATTATTATTATTATTATTATTATTATTATTATTATTATTATTATTATTATTATTATTATTATTATTATTATTATTATTATTATTATTATTATTATTATTATTATTATTATTATTATTATTATTATTATTATTATTATTATTATTATTATTATTATTATTATTATTATTATTATTATTATTATTATTATTATTATTGTTGTTGTTGTTGTTGTTGTTATTGTTATTGTTATTATTATTGTTGTTGTTATTATTATTGTTGTTGTTATCATTATCATCACTACCATCTATGGAAATGGCATTTGTTTCACCTTTATCCCCTAGTGTTTTGTAGAAAGTTTGGAGCATTATTCAATAACCAAACACGTTACCGATAACAACTTGGCAACATTGCTCACGTCGGTCGTCGCCAGGTTTGTTTTTGTTATGCTTCAAAGTTCTTCACGACGAGCCTATCATGTTTACTTTCTTCTCCTTCGGATGCTATGACAGCATTCTTCTCATCCTCGTTTTTTGTCTCCGCTACACGCGATACAAACAAATCTCGAACCACAATGGTCCATCTGTGTATATAACATTCAGGGCTGCCAACTTCTCTTCTTGTCACTGCCGGTTCCACTTCATTGTTTCACTAATTTTCACCACGGCGTCTTACCTTATTTGGTGTGAGCTCTGCTATCGCTCCCAGACGGTCCGTGGCAGTGATACCTGAATGTCAAGTACATTTAATATAACTTACGCTGCAACGGTTGAGCTTGAGACCTGAACAGCTACAGAAATGTAATTTTTAGTTCTTATCTGTGACTCTTCCACTAATACTGAGAGGTCCAATAAACTATGAGGGAGTCAACTGAAAACCTTAAATGTTCTCTAATTTTTAATTTATAGAACAAAAGTGGAGCATAAGTGTTCTTTTTCCGACATAGCCTCCATTACGTTCAACACACGTCCTGCATCGTGTAGGAAGTGCGTGGATTCCTCTGTCTAGCCACTCGTGCCTGGTGCACCTCTTCATCGCAATCAAATTCCTTTCCTCCCATTGCTTGTGTGAGTGGTAATCACACGGGCCATGTTCTGGTGAGTATGGTGGATGAGGAAGTTTTGGAGTGATCTGCCGTGGCACCTACCTCGCAGACAGTAAGCACGCCGTGAGCAATATGACGCGCTGAGCCATGACTAATGCGACTATTTCATCCACCGTCACACGGCGATTTAACATTACAATTACTTCAACTGCTGCAACAGACTTCGGTATCAACGCGGTGTGCCTGACCTGGGCAGGAATTGTCTGCCACAGAAGTCATGTGTTACTCAACTTTCTACTCCACTTGTACACTTGCTGCAGTGATATCATCGTCTGGACCTTAAAAGCCTATTTGTGTGTTTGGCAGACGATAACTGAGACTATCAATAAACTCAGCTGCATATTGGAAATATCGACTTGTGTAAACCACGCGGTAACACGACGTGGGATTTAGAAATATGCTGTTCTAATGCGCTCAATCATTTTTCCATGGCTGTACCTTAAGGAAATATGTAATAAAGTCATTTCTTCAAACTTTTACCTCGATTAATATGAAGTAGATAAAAGACTAAACGTTTTTAAGAATATTTTCTACACGTGTGTGTAGAAAATATGAGTGCACACAACACGGTTTTTTTGCTTTCCTACTTTTTCCTTCGAATGTCCTGCTTTTGAAAATGTAGATCTGTTTAGCCTTTTGGCGGCATTACCTTTGGAAGAATTGCTCAATGCAATGGTGTTCACTCAATTGCGGTTAATCTTTGAGTAGTCGTTATATTCACACACGCACACACACACACACACACACACACACTCTCTCTCTCTCTCTCTCTCTCTCTCTCTCTCTCTCTCTCTCTCATACTTCCAGACTCTAGGGCATCCTGGACGACTCGCGGAATAGCCTGAGCGACCTTTGTTGTTTTTACCTCCTAAGCATACAGTTAGTGCTAGGCCGTGTGCAGGCTGCGCTCAATGAGCACTAGATGCCCAGACCTGCTTTAGGAAGAATTAAAAGTAAGCCTGCCAAAGGAAATTTTTGGAAAGGAAATTGTGGTAGATGAGAAACCACCTTAGCATACTAACCACCAGACCGCAGAGGTACTCCACGTTGTTGTTTTGCGTTATATACGTAATTTCTTAAATTAAAAGCAACGAGGTCCATATAGGACCGTGGCCCTATAAATTATTGCAAACTTCGTCATTCCAAAACATCCTTCAAACGGGTGCCAAATGGTATTCGCACAACCTTTACTATTCACTTTCGCTTGGTTTTAAATATCTTCTACAAATTATTCTCACCAAAGCTTATTTTTCTATTCACTTCATGTTAATAAAGATAAACCTTTACAAAATAGTTTCATTACACATTTCCTTGTATGCAGAAGTCAGATTACCAAACGTTTAAAACTGAGTGGCTATGTATACTTTCCCAGACATAGCGAGAACAACTCAGGTGCGATAGCACTTAAAAACCTACAAACTGGTAAAAAGTTTAAACCAATATAAAATACACCGCGGAAATGCCTCGAGCGAAAAAAGGATTATTTGAAATAAATGTTTAACTTCAAAAATAACCTTACTCATTTTTACAGAAGTGATAAACGTGAAAACAAATAACTTAATCGGTACATGTAACCGTTAATACCTGCAACAGTTGCAACAGTTACACGAAAATAACTGTCACAATGGAAACATTTGCACGACATTATCAATGGGAAATTCTCCATTATGTATTGTAGTATGCATATGAAAAGTTATTTTTATATCAACATTAGTTATTCGCAATATATTTTTGCTTAAAGTTATTTCAAATGAATGAATGTCATTTGTTAAATATAACGTCCGGAAGCAGTATTCAAATTGTTTACAGCGGTAACGGGAGAGGGGAAATGCATCGCTAACTTTCAAGCATGATTGTCAGCTGCCACACTTACACTTGGCAAATTGACAATATGCAACTTGGAATATTTTCGAAATGGCTAATGCTACATATTGTTTTTCACATGCAGCGTATTTAATTTTCTCTACGACCTTCCTGTAGTATGTTCATCTGTCTCCGACGATATACAAACCGCACTAAATTAAATCAATACGGAAGGCTTTCAGAGGGTTTTTATAACAAAATGAGTACATACTTTTTATTACTCCTACAAATATTTTAAAACATATGCAATGCACCCCTTAACTAGTAAATGCTAGAGAACGCCCTATGATCAGCACCTCGCCTCGAAGCGAATCTTTTTTGCTTACCATCCCCAGATGGAAAGCACGAGGTGAAGGAACCGCAGGAGGCTACAGGCCACAGACAGGCTGACTGACAGAGACGCGCAGGGGTCCCAACGATGCCCAGCTTATGATCCGGTCATACCGGCGGGCTGCTCAGAGAAGGCTATCCTCTGGTGTAACCGGAGGCAGCTCGAGAAGGCTGCCATCTGGCGGGGCCGAAAAGAACTTTCCAACGAGCAAGAACTACGCCATCTATCCGACACCGACTGACACGTATCCTAAGCCCACCTGAAACATGCAAAGGGAAGCGAAATGGTAGAAAGCAGGGGAAAAGAAATTCATTGTAGAAGGGAAAACATCCCAGTGAGAGTAATTGAACCCAGGACTCCCAGAATGTGAGTGTCGCACTTTACCACAGAGCCATCTCACTCGGTAACTGATACAGAAATTAAAACTAAATCATCTTACATTAAATTTGAGAGGTTGTTGTATTAAATTTGAAATGCAGCAGTGTGGCTTTGTGTGGAAGATAAACCTCAAACTGTCTCGTCCGTTAGAATGAAATAGCTGTAATCCAAATGCTTGTGATGCAGCATTTTGAGTACTGTTATGCTCTGCTCTCTAATCTAAATATTCAACTAGCCAGCAAATTACAACGCGTACGTAATGCCTTGTCCGCTTTGTGTATAACGCGAATTTGAACATATAACGCCTGTGGGTGAGCAGTTGTCATGGCTTCCGTTCAATGAGCGAAGAATTTTCCGCTTAAAATCCTTTTAGCTTCCCACTCGTTACACAGCCTGTCGATATGCGAAGTTATGTCCTTAATGATCTCTATGCCTCGACTCTGAACGTGTTCTTTTCGTTATCATTCAGCGCGTTGCTTTTCTATAGGTATTTGAAGCGTCATAATATAAGGGCCAGTTAAAGAATTCCCGTCTGTAAAACTTCAAAAATCTACAGCTTCAGATCGATTCGTTAGAGTTGATATTTCGTTCATATTTTATGCTAGTTCCAGAGATGTAATGTTTTTCTTACTTTGTTTACTTACTTTAAAAATTACTACACAGGATGCAATTGTTTTTCAAAAGTAATAAATAAAAAGATAAAACAAAACGCTATATCTTATATAAGAGGTTCAATTTGTCTTCCTCGAAATCATTTACATAATTTTGTTTCTTTGTGCTAAGTTATACACGTATCTTAATTTGTTGGGCCACTTATTCCAATGTTACATTCTTGGCTATATCTTTGACATTTGTAAATTCTAAATCTTCCTTACTTTCCCTGTTTTCACATACTATTTGCACCTTCTCTCAACGTTGCCATTCTATTTCGTTCTCACATTCCACAAGAGCTCCACAATTTTATTTATTTTTGCAGTGGTATTATTACTTTCTCTAACACGTACATAGTAGAAAAAGAAGGCATTGCATCCAATTCCGAAGTTTCACTGGAAATGCACGCTTTGAGGGCCCCCTGAATCCACAAGCCTTTTAGAAAAAGACGTGTATGTGTAGGTGAGGAGCATCTCCAAAAGGTAGTCGATTTAATACCAAACTTGGTATTTAAGTTCTCCATCTTCCGAGGATAGACACGAAAGTTTTTCAGAAAATCCCCTAATCCTAACATCCCCTTACATGGAACATGTTTCGAAAACTTTGATTTTCTCAAAAATGGCTTTAACGATTTGCCATAAATGTTTTCCATTCGTTATTTATCATACGTGATATATTGCATATATACTAATTATATTTGCACAGAAAATGAATGACATTTTAGTAGTTAGTGTCCATTTCACTAAGAGAAATAACCTCCAACCTAAACCATTATTACAAATTTCGACGTATTTTTCTTCCCTTAATTCTGTATGTACCATTTTGTAGAATACAATACTCTCATGCCCCCAATCCTTGCTTACCAATGTCCTTTATTGAGGCAATTTTCCAAAGCCTCTGTATCATTCCATTCCTTTGCATCCATATATCCGTTTGTATAATACAAAAATTAACAAGTTTAGGCTTTCTAATGCATTGGTATAACTTATTTACTATATACAATTTTGTATCATCGCGTTTAACAGTCCTTTAGTGCCTTTTAGTTTTCGTTTTGACTATCATATTAAGTAGAAAACATTTTTGAACCTATGTTGCTATTCTTTATAGTAATGTTGCAATGTTAACACAGCTTTTGATGTAGAGAATTCATTTATAATTTGTCTGTTTTATTCTGTTTTGATGCTAGCCCTTATTATGGTGAGTTCTTATACTTATTGTTTCAATAAATACGTAAAAGGTATAAATAAATTGTAGAGATGAAATATTAAATAACCTACAAGTTTGGAAGAACATAAAGTTAATAATAAGGTGTGTTTACTGCTTAAACATTTACACAGTAAAAATATTAATACCCCACAGCTAAAGAACTAAACCCCTAGTGCAACAGCTCAGGAAGGGCCAAGGATTACCACCCAGTCGCTGCGCCCCCGTCTCTGCCCACTACAAGCGTCATGGTGGGGTGCAGTACTGGAGGGTGGGACGTGGTCAGCGCCCCCAAGCCCTCCCGGCCAGTTATGCGGCCTTCGCGACCTGCACCTCACAACTATGCATGTTAACAAAATTTTATCTCATCATTTTTGTCCCGTCATTTACAAGATATACGGAATTTCATTGAGTTTTACGCAGAAGTACTTGGTGTGGAACAGTTTGAAAATGAGAATGTGCCACAAAATGAAAACCCAAGAAAACAGATTAAAAATCGTAGCGCTAAAATAGCACATTCTGACTTTATGATTTTTTAAAAGCATTTGGTGTATATATAGCTCCTCTGAAGTTCATTTACGAGTAATATTTGAGTATTCCTGAGGTATCTCTTGAGTGGTTTGTTCATACAAATATTTGCAAAACTTATTTTTCGCAAAACTACAATTTTATAGCAATCTAGGCTCAAAGGCTGACATTTAAATCGCTATTGATGCACTGAAATTGAATCTGCAATGTTTGCCCCTAACTGTAGAATGATTGCTGAAATATTGCTTTTCAAAGGCACGAGGCGAGGTGAGTTTTGCTTTTCATGGTCTCTTTAAAATTTATTAGGAATAAAATGTTTGTGCCATCGGGCATTTCTTAGATATCCATTATTATTGGTTTGAATTTTGCAATACTTCGCCATGGTTAAGTGCAGTCGATATTCTGTTGTTTCTTACAATATCATGGAGTAACTATGGACAGCATAGAGGCCCCACTATTAAACATCTGACTATCGATACGGTTTCCACTATCTCCCTTGTACCCACAACAAAATGTGTATTGAAGCTATTTCTGCAAATATTTATCTTAATTTTCTATCTATGCATGTTAACCAACTTTTCGTAAGAATAGTTTCTGAAAGCTATATAAATGTATGCGATAGTGGGCACTGAATGTCATGTGAATGTAACACATCAGATTTTTTTAAAAATGCTTTTATCTGACAGAGTGGAAGAAAAGTGTTTTATTGTCCTAAAGTTATGTATCTGTGAAATGCGTCCAAAAATAGTACAAAAATTGTATGGTATTAATAGTAAAATAATACGAAATCTAAACTTTAAGAAAGCATATCGATTTCTCTACTCGGTCCATTTAAACTGGCAACTAACAACTGAAGTTTATAAATGGACAGACGCAAGGTTGTCAATGGGCACACCTAACTTAAAACTTAAAAGCTGAATGTTTGAAGACAATATTTTTGAAAACGCATTGTGTGAAGCACTTTTATTAGAATAATGCGATATTAATGCGATATTAATTCATATTTAAGTAACCATGGAAGCTACTAGTATGAAAATGGCAAAGGTATTACTATTATTGCGTGTGATAAATGGCCTGTATTTCAACAAGATGTCTTACATGCTGTGGATTTTACAATTTTCACGGTTGCATTACCTTAGCTCCCACCAGGATAAATCAATATCTAATTACTGCGTGCAAGGAGTAGACCCCATAAATATTAAGAAAATATGCAGGAGAAAGTAGGGCACGTATGCAGCGAGTTCTTACGCTGCAAGCAGAAATTAATTTGCATAGTTAGGCGTAATGAATGAATAGTCAGAGAGAGTTATAATTTACAGTTATTGACCTACGCAAGAGTTCATTGAACTATTAAGTATACTACATTCTCTTCACGTATCTTCATTTTACGTCCATTGAACTTGATGAAGCATGGACAAACGTCGTTAATGAATTTGGTGAAGGAGACACGGTCAAGATTTGTGTTTCGCACGTTAAAAAAGTATGAGTTAAGTATGTAGAGCACGCCCAACTTGAGTTCTATGAATGATAATGAGCTGCAATTTGTCTCAACAAGAAAAGAGGACCACCTAGTAGTGAGCAAGCCTACCCTTCACACACCCTAGGAGCCAATGATTGATGACTGGTGCATGTACTGCTGCTGGGAATGCGAATGGCCGCATTCAGGGTGTTAGGTGCTAAACACAGGACAGTGTCCCCAGTGCATTCGGTTCCTCATATCTCTTTGTCCTGATTCTGAATAATCTCACTACAATTCACTCTCTTCCTCTCTTACCCTCTCTACTTACCTAGAGGAAGTATGAATGAATATTTATTTCTCATCTCTCACAATTATACAACTACCAATAGTACAATTTATTCCCCTCTCTTGGAGTTGCTTATTTCTAATACTTCCTCTTATATTTAACATTTTGCTTTATATATAATGGGAAAGCTTATTCGTACTTTAACTCTCAACTTTCATTCTGCCACATGTTTTAAACTAAATTCTACTAATTCTAAAGCTTGTTCAATTAACCTAGTTAGTAAGCGCTCTATTCTCTCTTGTAGTATTTTTGCTTTTCCTGAATTTAATTCTTTATAAAATATTTCCTACTTTTCTTTCCTCCATCTGTAAACTTGTACAAATCTATAGGACCATATATACCTATACTTCCTATTAATATTTACTTCTCCTAATTTTAATCTCAGAGGCAGATAGAAGCTAGATGTTACTGTATCCATAACCTTAAAATCTAAAATCCACTTTTCAATCTATGGTGAACATATTATACAGTCTACCACACTTAGACCATTCCAGTTAGAAAATTTATAATCCCCTTCTAAATCTGCCCCTTTACATCTATTGCAAATCATGAGCTCAAAAATCGATAGGTTTCCTTCCTCTAATATTTGTAACCTTATCATTGCTAAGCCTTTTCTCCATTTCATGTTCCTTAACATACTCCCCAATTGGGTTGCCGATCCTAACCTGTTGTTCTCCTATCCTAGCATTAAAATCCCCAACAATTATAGTCCCCACCTCATCGTATTTAGTTCCAAGTTCCTCAATGTCCCTACTGATTTTCCTAAACATATTTGTGTCATAGAATTCTGATGTAGTAGGTAGATTATAGCTAATACAAATAGAATCACTTTTGCATAAATTCCACATAGGGAAAGCCATAACACTGTATTCTTCCACAATTCTTTTTCTTCTTTTACCTTTAACCCCAGGTACTCCTACACTCAATTCATTTTCCAACCATGTTTCCACTACCATTATCACATCACCCCTTTTTATCACTTGCTGCATTTGACCACTACACACTTCCTCAATAGGGCCCTCATTGAGTTGACCTTAGTATAATACAGTTCTTTCTTGCTTGCATGCTAAACAGTGAAATTTGATAACTACACCTTATTTCAGACAACTACGCTCCTGTTATAAACTACGAGGTGGAGTCGCGTGTTTGATGCTGCATATGCGCACATGTTCTGCAATACTAGCTGTAGCAGCGCTGACGTCTTGGCAATACATTGCATGAGACATTGCCAGTAAATTATTAAATCTATATGTTACAGAATTAACAGTATTACTTCATATTATCTTATTGTCACCGCGCCCGCCACATCTAATTGCCGACAACAGCAGTGTCACCCATCGCATTATTGTCGGCACTACCGCAAAGGAGCCGAAGGAAAGAGACAGAGCATGGCCGCATTGTTGGGGCGCTTGCCGAAAGAGGGAAAAGGATAGAGACTTCGAGAATCTTCCGCTTTGTATTTCACCGCAATAACTGAACTTTCCAGAGTAGTGCCTGGGAGATATAAATAGCGGTAAAGTGCGACAGAAGAGTCAGTCAGACGTATGTGAAGCGTTGAGTAGTCGTGCCGACGGAGAGGACAGACGATGTGAACCGTTGAGGAGTCGTGCCGACGGAGAAGGTACAGTTCTTTGTGTTACGAGTTTGGAGCCGTGCTGTTGGAGAATCGGAAAAGACTTTCTTGCTGTTGCAACGAGTGTACAAAGTTACTGTTTACGGAAATAAAAGTGTTTCTTTATCTCGACTACAGCTGTTTACTTTACTTTTCAACCCACCAAAAGTCACATTATGGTAGCATAATGGTTACACTTCAAGATTTTTTTCTTAAGCATTCACTTTGAGACCTACCTTGTTCTGGGAGTACCCTACGGTATGGTATAAAAATACAACTTGTTATTTTCGTTAATAATGCAAAGCTGGGGTGCACATTATTTAACAATAGTAAGTTAATTGTGTTTAGCTGCGCCTGTCTTCTGTTTAATATATATATCTCTATGCTACGTATACTCTGTTATTAACACTCCTTTCAGAATTCATGAACCCAGAACATATCTGTAATACAACGAGAGTGTAAAATAGCCCCGAACAGACTGCGCGGTGTTTTACCTGTCCGCGTTCTCGGCGCTCGTTGCCGTCTGCCGCTTATCATAGAAAGGCCAGGATGAAACCACAGAGCACTTTAAAAATTGTTTTTAAAGGCTTTACTTATCAACTTTATGAAAGGAGATGCTGAAGCTGGCATACATTTTTGGCACCTCTTTAGGAAACTATCCATCACTCGTCGTAGTTCACGTTGAGAAATGCTGCCGATTTCCTGGCGGGTATTTTGTTTTAATTCTTCCAGGGTGTGTGAGTTTGTCTTGCGCACTTTATGCTTTAAGTTGCCCCAAAGATAGAAATCACAGGCGGCTAGGTCGGGGGACCGAGGGGCGTTGATCATGCCCCACCCTACAGTTCTGCACCCCACTCATGACACCTGGTGTGGGCAGAGGTGAGGGATGCAGCGGCCGAGCGGTAAGCCTTGGTCTGCGAATGGCCGTAGAGGTAGGGGTCATAGTAACCGTCTTTGTTACTTTGGTAACCGTTACTGGTGTAATGGTACCGCAAATCATTTCTCACATTCATTTATACTGCGTCCATCTATGTTATACCCTGAGTCGATCTTTCACACATTTTAAAAATAATACAAGAAATATTTCTAAATATTTTAAGGATGGACAAATATTTTCCAAATAAATCTGCAGCGCACTCCGCTATACTCTCGCATATTTAAATTTCATTATGTAAAACATTGGCAATTAATATATAACTCTTTCTGTTTCAATCTGCTATGTACAATTCAACAAATTTTCCACTATATCAATTGTTTATGGCTGTCGTTATTAGAATTTGTTTATAACTGATACCTATATTGCTCCTTTCTACTAATCCCAATCATAATGTGAATATGTAGAAGGTTTTAGTACGTTCGAGCCAACGCGGTATTTTTGTGACTTTAAGAGGGTAATTATATACAAGAGAACGAGGCAAGTTCTATTTAAAGAGTATTTATTCTCCTGATCCCTTGTACCAAGTTGCGTTGTCGGGATAAACTCGCCTGGAATAAGAATTAAATCGGATGCGCATCATGAACACTTCCCGTGGCAAAAGTCTTCTCCGATCCCAAAACGTTGAACGAGACGGTGCTGGTTTGCCAAAAAACATCACGAAGTTATTCTGGATGTCTGCATTATTTGTACGGTGATTCGACATTCGTGGAGCGGCACTCTTCCAACACTAACAGCATTCGTGTCTGTCATATTGCTTAACCAGCCATTTCAAGCGGGAATTGGTGCATATTGCTTCTCAAGCAATCGCCATCAACATATACCTACGTTGCAAGATAGGCATTGCGGTTATCGTATTCATATTATTTATGTCCTTCCTTCTTTGATTCGTAGAACTGGGTAAAACACAGTGTAAACGGACTCTTCCCTCACTCTGTATTTCCTTATTCGCGGGTTACAGGGATAAATATTTTGTATAAAGGTAAAAGGTAAAGTACATCGGGGCAGAGCATCGCACGTAGGCCTTTAGGTTACTTTGTGCTTCTTTCGTGACCTCTGCAAGGGAGAGATGAAGGGCGAGCAGGTCTGGATGTCCACTGCAATAATGGACGGGGTCCCTAATGATTCCAGATAGAATGCCTCCAACGCCGGCCCTCATCCTCCCTAGCGGTCCCTCCGCAGTTAGGGCCCCACACGTTGGCGGGGCACTGGGATAGAAACCCTTTACAGAGCACAAGCCACCGTCCAACTGCAACCTACCGCACACCCATGACTGGTTCATCAACCTTAAAATGGATAGGAAGGGACGGGCAGGAGATGTAGGTTTAAGCGCGTTCAACTACTTGATCATCAGCGCCCTTAAAAACGGATCATTGCAAAAGCCAGAGATAAATTTCAATATAAAATAAAAGTACTAGTAAAACGGAACACAAATAAATATACTTAAATATACCAAACAAAGATGCAAAAGCCAGAATTGAAAAAAAAGGTCGTAACAAGGTCAAAAGAGTATAACATTTCGATATATAAAGCTTTGAATCCTCATGTTCATGTTTATCTCTGCTAAAACCTTAGAAACACTTTTGACCACTTGTTTATAGTCCTCCAGGACCTCTGCAAGTCTGACAGGCAGTTTCAGAGAGTCTCGAAGGTGCGCTAGTGAAACACTCTAGCAACACGTGACGGACTGACAAAAGTTTGTCCCGCAGCGGACAAAAAGGAGCAGCAACCCGTTTGAAAAGGTAACATTGCTTAAAATTGCAGTAAACAATGCGTAACCGAGTTAAGATCGTCTCCTCGCGACGAGATACACGAGAGGAGGTTACCCAGTTTATCGGAATTTCTCTAAGCTTATTACCGCGGAGAGCTGACCATTCGTGCGGGAAACAAGTGATGATAGGAAAGTCGTGGTAGGGGGCCTTGGCCTAAGTGACAAAAGGGAAACCAAGTCAGAATGCGCGGTTGGTAGTGATAGAACCCGTGACCTACCGATTGTGGGTCACAGGCGTTACAGCTTAAGCCGTCCCGCTCGATAACATTCCGTATGACTGTTCCTGAGCCTAGAATGTCATGCTTATTCACGTGTCGTGGTAGTGCATTAAGATGCCTAATCTATCCCGTCTTCAGCTTGCCCCTAGGCATTTTGTTTACACCTCGCGCAGTTTTGTACCACGTTACATTATGATGTCCATGCTCTGTGGTATCTCCGGTTTGCGTAGCTGGTTGTACCCAAGGGGCTTCCTCCCCACAAGAAAGGACGAGGAGAGGGGCAACAAGATTTATATTGAAATCGAACTGTTGGGGCGTAGTCCTTGCTGCCTTAGCCCGGCAACCAATGGGGTCAACACACACAGGGTGCACCAACACAAAAGTTCGGTGTCCCTTCATATGCTTCTGTATGGTGAACACACCCAAGGACAACATATACCTAACATACGTTAAATATATAATGTTGCAATAGGATATTGCAAGTAACATATAAGAATTTAAAAAATCATGTGTTGCATTCACGTGACTTTCCCTACTACACACTATTCTTTAAAAACTTTATTTTAATTATGATAAACTTTTATTACACAGTTACATGTTTCGTTGTACACATAAGGTCACAGTAGGATAACGGGGTTACTAGATTTTTAAAAATCATGTCGCTTAAAAGGTCCATACTTTTTGTATGACCACGAGAAAAAAAGCTATAGCGACTTACCATTTGAAAAGAGTGTAAATATTTTAAAATATACACAATAACAAAGAATATTTCAGAAATGGTTAACGCCACAAAAAATGTTCTTTGGCATAAATAACGGCTTTAACGATTTTGATTAAAACCGTATTTTGCAGGACATTTGCATGACAAGGGATCTTTGCTAGATAATGACTTCTGCTAAAATTGCCACTCGTCACTCGTGCATCTTACACTACACTTTGATTAGAACACACTGAAATCATTTATTGGAATTATTTATCTATCTCCTTATCAATTATTTATAACGTTCTTAGTCTTACCAATAATTCCGGCATCAATGATCACTAGAGCCCATATTTAGATGCAGAATATACGCACACTTACACACACACACACACACACACACACACACACACACACACACACACACACACACACACACACACACACACACACACACACACACACACACACCGCGCGCGCGCGCACACACACACACACACACACACACACACACTTCCAAGTTGAGCAATGTTTGATAATGCACATAAATGCATATTCCAAGGAAAAATACATATTTTAAATTGACTATCCCACTACGTCATACTACTTTTGACGAATAAGACGCTGCGAAACGACGTATTTCAACCAATCCCTAGCATCTGTGGGTTTGTTTGCGATCGTATTTTGTTTTCTGCATAAATATTTAGTTAGCTTCACTAAAACAGCACGACGTCAAACAATACGAAGAGAAATGGTACATAGAAGTAGTTCAATCAACTTATTTAGTAAATTTCTTAATATTTTATTGTATTTATTTTCGTAATATTGATATAACTTCTTTTAGTCGTAAGATATTCAATTAAATCGCACCTGAGCAATTTGAATTGCTCTAGAAAAATCCAAAAACTAGGAAAATTACTGTTGTTAAAGCAGAAATGCATGCTTTACTTTTGAATGCGATAGTAAATTATGATTTTCTCCACTAGCTAATCAGTAATAACCAGTACCTAATAAAGTACCCACAATCAATATGTAATACTTAATATCAAATTGGATGTATGTATCTATGCGCGTGTGTATGTTCCATTCTGAAACGCATGGAGCAATTGTAACTAAACTCTGTGTACATGTGACTGACAATCTGGAAAACAACACTGAGGGAATGGGAAGGGTTGACATGCACAAATAATGAAAAAACGCTCGAATCTACAGGTTTCAGGATAGCTGAGGTAAATAGTGACACTCAATTTAAGCAAGTTCAGCCCGCGCCAGCATGGGGGTTGCGCATCGAATCCATATTTTCAGGATCGCTGAGACCTACAAATTTCCTCGTATCGCCTAGGATTACACCATCTGGTACAATCTTATTGTCCACTTGATCCTTTCCTTAACATTTCTGGCTCTGCTTGGTGAAATTATCCTAAGTAAACATAGACTTCCATGCAAGTGAATGTTTTTATAGGAATATATGATATTGCTCAAACTTAGTGCTTACCATTTCAAATATGTGTACTTTGTCCCTGCATATTTGCATGTAAAATGCATATTTAAGCAATTTTTGGCTTTACCGTGCATATAATATACAGAGAAATCCAAATACATGTGAACCGCTACGCGGTGTTTTTCCACTGCGAACGCGGAAGTACGATAACAGCAGCTGATATACACAAGGTCACGAGCATCACTTGTTTTTCTCTGCTCTGCTCACAATCAATATTGAGTTGACGCGATATCGTGCGACTGCATACTACCAGTGTGCTCTATCATTTAGTCCTTACTTAGTCACAAAGTGTATTATGGCTCAGCATTTGTTTTCTACTGCACAATGTGTATTTATTATGATTTTTTTCGAGTCAACAGTTGTCGCCCGTAAATACGTGAATAGTTGTGCCCTCTTTTCAGAGAATTAACCGACAGGGAGCGTGATTTTGCCTTTTTTCAACAAGACTCTGCAACAGCTCATGCAGCCAATCTTTCGATGAAAACAATGGAAAGCGTGTTTCAGGACAGAATTATTAGCAGAAATTTGTGGCCCCCTCGGTTCCCCGACCTAACCCACTGCGATTTCTATCCCTGGGGTAACTTGAAGCATAAAGTGTACAAGACAACCCCACGCACCGTGGAAGAATTAAAACAAAACATCCGTCAGGAAATTGCCAGCATTTCTCAACGTGAACTATGGCGAGTGATGGATAATTGCCTAGAGGTGCTAAAAATGTATGGACAACGACGGTGGCCAGTTTCAGCATCTGCTATAATTATATTGGCAACTAAGGCCTTTAAAAGTAGTTTTAAAAATGCTGTATGGTTTTATCTGCGCTGTTCTATGACAGCGGGAAGTCGGCGACGGGCGCAGAGGACCCGTACAGACAAAACACAGCGCAGCCGATTCACAGTCTTTTGGATCACCCGTTTCATTATATTCCTTTTAAATGCATGTTTTAATGCTTGAGTGAACACCTCAACTTCTCGATTTTGTTGGCAATTATTTTACTAGTGTTCCTCACTTTAAAGATATTGTTGCATAATTTCCCATTTTCCATTATTACCAGTTTCCTGGCTCTCTTGTCAATTATTGAGATGTGCTTTCGCAAGTCCAGCGTGATGTAAGGGAGTTGGTACAAGAATAATAGTGCATATTATAGTGTATTTTTCCTTTGATCCTGGATCTTCCATAGTTTGATAGTGCATGCATGTTTCGGGATTTTATACTGAATGAAAGTCTCGTCTTTAATCATAAGTGACGAGTGATCATCAATTTATTTAGAGAATTTGACTATCACTAGTTGCATTTATTAAGACTATTTCACGAATCAAAGGGTGGTATAGCCAATGAAATGTTATTTAAATGTTGTATTGTAATTACTAACCTCTCAAAAGAAATGTATAGCATGAATACATACGTCGGCGTCCATTAGCACGGCCTACTAGGTTATATTGATGCTCAATTTTTTTAACATGTTGGTGATATCAGAAGTTGGAGTATCTACTGTTAATTTATAATTAAGTTCAATACAAAATTTGTCAAAGCGATTCCAAGCTTATTTCCTGTTGTACTCTGTGTTCTGAGGCTTCTCTCTTCGAATTATTTCATCTATTTTAGCACCAAAGCGAGAGTTAGCCTGGCGGCGCCGTGCCCGAGCGGTTAGCGCGCTCGCCTATCACCTAGGCGGCCCGGGTTCGATCCCAGGGACCCGCATGTGGTATTCGTGGTGGACGAAGCGGCGTCAGGGCGGGTTTTCTCCGGGTGCTCCGGTTTTCCCCGCCATCTCATTCCACCGGTGCTCCATCTTCATTCCATGTATCATCAGTGTCACCGCCTGCGGTGCCGTAGTAGTAGTAAAAGCGGGCGTTAAACACTACAACAACATCAACCAATTCAGGTAGAGCGGAGGGAGTATTGTATTCCTCCCAAAATTTCGATACCAAGATTTCGCCGAAAATGCGAGCTTTAAGACCCCCTGAATACATTTTTGGAAAAACGCTTGCGCCTGTGTGTGTGCGGGCGCGTGCGCGCGCGCGCGTGTGTATGTGTGTGTGTGTGTGTGTGTGTGTGTGTGTGTGTGTGTACGCGCCCGCGAACGTTGTCTCTCTGTGAACAGCATTACTCGAAAACAGTCGATTAAATACGCACTTAACCTGCTTTTTAAGTTCAGCATATTCTAAGGAATCTACTGAAAGACTTTCCAGAAAATTCCCCAACCAGTACTACTTTTTAGGTGGAACATTTTAATCGTTATTTTTTTTTTAAATTAGTTTAACAAATTTGATCAAAGTACATAAGTTTAGGATATTCTCATGCCAAATGAAATGTACATCTTGAATTTTCTGTCAATGACCCCTGAAATACTCTTCATTCTGCGCGACGTTTGTATAACTAATAAACCTTAAGAGGTAGACAAACTCTTACTACACAAAAATGTAGATCTCGTTGAAGCATACAATTTATGTCAAATACAATGTTAGTAGGGTGAACCATTTCCGAGATATTCCTTGTTATTGGTTTGAATTTTTAATAGTTATTCTTTTCTCAGAGGTAAGTTGTCATTCGCTTTTTATCTTCTGATCATATAAAGAGAATGGAATTTTTGAAACTTTCACATAGCAACCAGATCTTTAAAAATGTCACTGTCCTTAAGCCTACTTCATTCCCCTATCCCCATCGTAGCTACAAGGAAATATGTAATAAAACCATTTCTACAAATACTTATCTTGATTAACTTGAAGTGAATAAGCTTTTGTGGAAGAATGGGTAGAGAAAGTCATGTGAATGTCACATCAGAATTTGTTCAGTAAAATATTTTTTGTCAATGCATTTTGTCCTTCCTGGATTAACCTCGCAAGAGTTCATTTTCTCGGGATTATAACTAATTTCATTCTCTTCAAAGAGTTTTACATAGAGCAAAGTCTATTTCCAATGGAATGGTTTACCAAAAGCTGTTCCTATTGTCGCTTTCTGTTTTGGTACACACTCAAAGGAAAGTGTGAACAAGTTAGGATAACAATAAAAGAAGTGACGGACGGTTTCCATAATCCGCAGCAAGCAGCTCGTCTACTTTGACAGCGACGGAAACCGCAGCCTGCAACGCCGGCCTGCCTCCTATCAGGTGACTACTGTTGATATTTCTGGAAAGCGCGCCGAGTGCGACCGCACAAAACGAAAACGTGTTCGCCCAAACAAAAAACGAACAACTTCTGTTAAAGGTAGGTATGTGATGAAAACTATCGAGTTACCTGTAACCATAACAACATTGTTAAGGCAATGATTGACTCACCAGGGTTCCAATCAAACTACGTTTCGATCCATCGGGAAAGTTTTCTTGTTAATACTGTGGCTAATGTGTATGCACTTCTGGAAAGCCATTTCGGTGACAACGAAAACTAATTTGGAAATTGAATGCAGTTTCCAATGTGTTAATGTGAGCCACTGAGGTGAGCATTTTTCTGTCGTGTTGACAATTTAAAAGACATAATTTGTAAGTTTGTCGTTGTTTCTAACGCTTTACATATAATTTGATTTTCGAAGGTAAGCTCATTTCTGAATTGGAGGTGGAGTCCGAGAATTGCGGTGGAATAAGAGGACAATATCAAGGGATCACAGAAAACTGCAGGCAGGAATAAGGGTTTGTTCTCATAAGAATGGTTAATACAAGAGTAGAGAAAGTCATATGATGCAGCACATCAGATTTTAACATAGCTTTACAAGGCTTGTATCCTGACCACTGTCATATTTTATCGTAGTGAACTTCACCGTCAAATACCACAGTTTCAAAACAAAAATTGCTGAGGTTCCAAACTTCATTCGACCGATTTACTTTTCATTATCCTGTTTTATACCAGTCTGGCCATTTTATTTGCGTTCTTTCCTTGTTTTGAGGGCTGCTATTTTTGTTATACAGCAATATGTAAAAAATTAAATATTGTTTAAAGTTTAATAAGAAAAATAAAAGTGTACCCTTCAATGAAATGCACCTACCTCACACGTAATCAAACAGCGTTTCGCCTATCGGTTGGAAACAAAAGGTGTTTTATGTTTTCAGAAAGTAATTCTAAATTATTATAAATATTGCTACAACGTATAGATTGGTACGACTAAGTAAAATGGCTACTACGATTTCAGAGGACCAAAAAATAACATTTTCATAAATGTTTATTTGTTTTTAAATTGCCTCAATGAAAGTAAGTAAAAACCCACACTACCAATTAATGTTATGTTTCGCAAAGTTTCAAAAACTAAAATAAAATTGTCCGCTGTCTCGATTAAAAAATGTACATGGCCGCTGACAGCCTTGCTATTCACATTGAATAATCTCTTCCAAACATATTTTGCATACGCTTTTAAATATTTCATGTTTCGAAATCTCATATAGATAAAATTGTTTTAATTGCTAAGCAAAGAAACGAATACTCTAACGGCTTTCTGTACTAATGAAATTTGATATACTTTGGTAGTATGTTAAGGTATTCATATTACAATAAGTACCCTTTATTCATATTTTCCTAGGATTCATTTCGAATAAGGCATTAAGTGCATAGTGATATGAATCATATGACAACAGCCTTAAACACCATCACTCACTCACTCACTCACTCACTCACTCACTCACTCACTCACTCACTCACTCACTCACTCACTCACTCACTCACTCACTCACTCACTCACTCACTCACTCACTCACTCTCACTCACTCACTCACTCACTCACTCACTTACTCTCTCACTCACTCACTCACTCACTTACTCTCTCACTCACTCACGCTTTTGTACAAACTCCTCTTACAGACACTTATTCTTCTATCTACTTCACGTTAGATGAGATAAACATATGAAGAAATTGTCTTATTATATATTTCTTTGTGGGTACAATAGAAATAGGGAAATACACAGGTAAATAGCATGTGATTAATACGGAAGAAGTAGTTTTAAGCGTTCAATGACTTATCAAGATCGAGCCGTTTCTGAGATTATCTAGTTAAAAAAGCTCTTTTATAATACTAATAAACAGAAACATATAACCTTAATCTTCAACACAGTAATACGTGTATAACATCTGCATTGTTTTGGGGCATAAAATAAGGAAACAGTTCTTCCAATTGTAGGAAGAGAAGTAAGAGAAATAACTGGTTTACGCTGTAAAGATTTAGGCATTCCTAAGGAAAACCAAACAAACTAAAAGCAAGTTACCGTCTTTGAAAGAACCTTATCCACGTGTGTTTCTTTTCCAAATCGCTTGCAAACCGTTTCCTAGTGACCTCTTTCTTCCACCCTGGCTCTCAGTTACCAAACAAGCTGCAACAGCTTCAGAATAGGAAGGAAATCGGTATTGGCGATGTCTCTCCTTACTTAAGGGAAAATGAAAAAGCCACAGGAGGGCGAATCTAGTGAATAGAGTGGAAATGGTAGCACTCAAATCCGTACCCACTCAGAAGCCCCACTGACCCCTCGTTGCTCTTTCCTGTGTTGTTTAACCTATTATCTGCTAGGACCAGCGACCGCACTTGGCAGCAGAGACACAGATCGCTCTGTGCTGACACTATTTGTCTCGTTTACTCTTTCCGGTAAGTGGAGGTCTGGAGGGACCAGCTTGCCAACTTTTTTAAATGCAAATAAATCGTACAGGCACTCGGTCTTACAGGTTTATGCTCACAGTTATCGTACATCTAAACAAATGTAATAATACTAAAGTAACACTGACAAAGTATCATTTTTATAGTAGAGAGCGGTCGTTTTATGGCCCGGCCCGGTTTGCGTGTATACGTGCCCTGTGCGCTGTATACTGTACCTATTTTTCCATTAAAAAGCATGAGTAAAAGTAACATGCACTATAATGAGTACTAACCTTGGCATAAGTTGTGTGGAAGTGGTGATAATCTGCATTGAGACATTCCTGGCATTCATCGACATCACGTGGTTATAGTTCAATACCAATAGTCACTCTTTAGGCCTTCAATTTTAAAAGCTTAGCAGCTGCATGAAGAGGTTTTGAAATACCCATTTGCTCTGCAACATGTCTTAGAGACTTCCTTGATACACCAATTTCGTCAACCTTTCTTCGTTAAAACATGTATTTTTCGATTCTTAGATTTAGCACATTTAGCGATGTATTAACCAGACATCTGGCAGTATGTCGATTTGGAACTGGAATGTCTCCTGAAATTGCCTACACCCCTGTCTACATAATGCAAGTGTGAAAATTTTGGTAGACATCTCAGTGGATTAATAAGATAAGATGTGCAACAACAATAAGACTGCTCTAAAATAATTCACACAGAATACAGATGTTTTACTAAAATTTCAGTTTTTAAATACACAATGAACAAACTCTGGTCTTCTGGACTTTACAGCACGAACAGAAGGCAAATGCTGACAGTTGACATTCACACCCAACAAACGTATCTCCAGCATGCGATCATGGCCGAGTTACAAAACGACCGCTCTGCACTTGAGATATCGATGACTACTACCAGGATTAGCACTCTTTTTTCCTGATCTCTACTTTGAGCTACTGCAGCATACAAATTCGTTGCCATAGAACTTTAAATCTCAGACCCAATACATTATTTCACAATTGGGATGTTAGAATGAGCCGAGTTCTGAATTTCAGTGTTATTAAACCCACTTTAGAAACTACTCGTGCACAAGAAGCGTTGCTATGAGCCAACGAAATCACTGTGAGTAGGTACAATTACAGCAGTTTCCATTAAGGTTGCACATGTCCTTATGGTAGCAGCACAATTTAATGGTGGCTGATAGCGGACTATTACTACTCTTTTTCCTGTGGTGCAAATACACTTTGTGGGTTGCAAATGAAATTTATATCATTAACTTTACAGCGTGATTTCATAGTGTGTTTAACTGTATACAACACAGCAAGGCGTGGCAAGCCTATGATTGAATTTAGTATCGAGCCACCCACCATCAAATTCTGCGACAGCAAAAACAATCAAACAATCAGATGAGAAATGCTCTATATTTCGCAGGGAATGGAGTTTACTCCCAAATATCGTCAATTTTCTGGGTAGTACTGTTTCACTGAAATTAAAAATTATTACTTTTGCGTACCTGCTAAAGTGTAAGATATACACAAAGTCTTACTTCATAAAACTGTAGATCTCTGTAAAACACAAAGTTTATGTCAAATGTATTTTTACTGTTATTGTTTTGAATTTTGAAATATTTATACTTTACTGAAATGAGAGATCGTTATTCGTTTTTTCCTCCAGCACATGTAAAGAGAACCTAATTTCAAAGCCAACACATAGAGGCCAGCTCTTTTCAGGTTTGGCTACCACTTAAGCCTACTGTATTTCGAGATTCTTGTGACCTACGACGATAAAGTCATTTGCCTATCTAGACTGGCGTGAAAAAATAGAGCGGGGTGGCTCAGGCGGTAACGTATATGGCCCACCTTCGGGAAGTCGCTGGTTCGATCCTATTGGTCGACCTTCCTGACCCATGGGTTTTTTTTCGGAAGTTTCCCCGGGTCGTCAGGCGAATACTTGGAAGGATTTCGATTTCCTCCGAATTTCCTGTCAGTCCATTAATCATTCCATTTTTCCCTTCATCCCGGTAGGTTTCTTTCAGGGTTGGAGCCGTCGGCGAGCGTTGCGGCAACAGCACATCAGGGGGAACAACAGCGCTCTGGAAATGACTTCCTCCGGCTTGAAAGGCGAGACACTTTTTCCGGCTCCCCATGGGGGGTATAAGCCCTAGGGGGGGGGACCGGAGTTAAGCCAAACTCCACCGGGATGCTTCTAACTGGGAAATAGAGCGACCCTCCCAGATGCTCTGTCGTGGTAAAGTTCCGAGCGCGTTTAGGATCCATTTGGCTCATCCACCCTCCCCGGGGGTCCCCAGTAAAGAGACACCCAAAAGATCGCCCTTCAGTCGAGGTGCTAAGTCCCCCTCTACAACTTGTCATATTCCTTACGTCAACGTGAAGTAGATACAAGAGTAAGCGATTTTAAGAATAGTTTGTGAGTAGAGAAGACTATGTGAATGCAAAACACTATTCTTTTTTTTAAAAAAAAAAAAAGAAGAAAGAAAGTGCGTTTCTGTCGGTTAAATACCAAATTTGTCATTTAGCTTAGCGGACAACAATGCATGTAGTATGTTATCCACTGATTTATAATATTTCTGTACTCAGTACGAGTATATTTTATGAAACTATTATTGTTATATACAGGTTCGTTTCTGTACTCATAAGTCCCACATCTCATATTTGTGAACTGAGTTTCAGATGATCGCCGTTGAATTTGTTTTTATTACTGTGGTAGTGACTAATAGTAGAAAATATTGAAATAAACATAAGATTTGCGATTCAAATGGATGAACCGCTGAGTGCGTCTGATGTTGTTGGTCTACTTATGCTATATCTTCTGTATTTTGACGTTAGAAAGGATGGTATTACCTATGGAATACCAGGATATAAACAACAATTAGATTATAGAACGGGAGAGGATATTACATTTTTTGATAATTTCATAAGATTAAAGTTAAATCTGTCATGACACTGGTGTGCAAGTTTGTCCACAGATGGTGCAGCTTCATTGACAGGAAAAAATGGTATTTTAGTCGTATTCACGAAATTAGCTTTAAAATAATTTGGTAACATTACTTTATACACAGAGAAAATTTGAAAATAACTCCTGATTAACACGAAACATTGAACATTGCTATAAAATTAGTCAATTTAATAAACGCATGTGTACTGAACTCCTGTATTTTCAAAAGAAATATGCTCCTGAGAATATACACGTGTTTTATAAGAAAGCTTCACTTTGTAATAATTGCGTTATTAAAGGTAATACTGCAGTTTTTCCAACTGTGATGGATCATAGTGACCAAATGAAGTTACTGTCAATTGCTGATGGACCTTTGGAAATGATCAAATCCTACCTACAAAATCTCCCGTTACAATATTACAAATACTTAACAAACTGAGAAAAATGTAAGTATGGATCACAAATGCGTTTTGCAGCACCGCCACAATTTCTCTGATCTTCCCATAAAATTAACAGAAAATTGTTTGGATATGTCCGTTTACAGTTTACTGAAAATAAATATTGAAAACATGTCATTTTGTGATTCTGGCATTATGCACGCAAAGAGTACACTAAACTTAGTGACAATGTTTCTTCCATTCCCCTATACTTATTTGTTTGATCTGCATTGATAGCGATAAAAACGAAACAAAAAAGCGAGTGGAAACCAGAATCACCTTGTTACTGGCATTAACGAAAATTCAGTCGAAAACTCAAACCAGTAACAAATAAGGAATATCTCGGAACTGATTAAATCCGCAAATAAATTTGACACAAAGTGTGAGTATTTACAAAACTAATTTTTTTTTGTACAGTAAGATTTTCTGTGTCTTAGGTTTCATCTCCAAAAAATATTTTCAGGCAAGTGTGTGTGTGCGTGTGCGTGTGTGTGTGCGTGTGTGTGCGTGTGCGTGTGTGTGCGTGTGTGTGTTTGTGCGTGTGTGTGCGTGTGTGTGCGTGTGTGTGCGTGTGTGTGCGTGTGTGTGCGCGTGTGTGCGTGTGTGTGCGTGTGTGTGTGCCCGTGTGTGTGCGTGTGTATGCGTGTGTGTGTGTGCGTGTGTGTGTGCGTGTGCGTGTGCGTGTGTGTGTGTGTGTGTGTATTGGTTCTGAGAACAAATTAAGCCAAAAAGGAAAAGTCGATTAAATAGCAAACTTGATAATTAAAGGTCATGTCTTCCAACAATACGACACAAACTTTTTCAACAAAATCCTGCAACTTGAACTACCCTTTACTTGCAACATTCTTCGCAATGTTGGATTTTCTCAAAAATGGCACAAACTATATTCATTAAATTACCATGTGTTTAAGATATTTTCATAGCAAATGAAATGTGTACTTTGAATTATTAGGGAATGGGCTCTGAAGTCATCTTTATTTTGAATCACTTTTATGTATCTGGTAAACCGCAAGACACAGACAAAGACTTAGTACATAAAAATATACATCTCTTTAAAGAACACCCAAATGTGTCAAATGAGTTTTTTCTGGAGTAAACTGTTTCTGAGATATTTCTTGTTGTTGGTATGAATTTTGAATTTTTATACTTTTGTCAGTTGTAAAGTCATTCGTTTCTTCCTCCTGGACATGTAAAGAAAACGTAATTTCAAAGCCATTACAGAGCTACCAGCTCTTAACACATTTGACTATCACTTAAGCCTATTGTATTCCCAGATTCTCACGCCTACAAGGAAATGTGTAATAAAACCGTTTCTACAAATGTTTATCTGGATTAACATGGCGTAGAGAGAGGAATAAGCGTTTCTACGAAGTTTGAGTAGGCAAAGTGGTGTGAGTGCAGAATACCACACGCTTTAAAAGGTCTGTGTGTCTGTCGATTAAGTATGAAATGTATCATTTAAATTCAATATCTTCCAAAGATGTGAAACAAAATGTGGAAGAAAATCCCCTACCACTACTACATGCATAAAATATTTTCACAACCAATAACTGTTTTCTGAGAATAGACTCCGAGGCCCACTCCCTTCAGCTGTTTTTGTGGAATTTTGTGTGTCTAGTGCACCATAAGAGAGAGACAAACTCTTACTCCACAAGAAATGTAGATGTGTCTAAAAAAAACCATCATTATTCCAAAGAACCTTTTTGTGGCAACAGCCATCCCATCTTCATTCCACCAATTGCTCCATCATCACCTTTCCTCTCATTAGTTTCACTTACATTTCATATCTTCGTCTTCCTCACTCTCATACCTGGTTACGGGGCCGCGCCGTAGCTGAGTGGTTAGACCATTCGCTTCTCACCAAAGAGGCTCGAGTTCGATCCCAGGTAACCGCATGTGAGATTCGTAATGGACGAAGCGGCGCTGGGGCGGGTTTCCTCCAGATTCTCCGATTTCTACCGGTTCTCCATCTTCATTCCAGTGTCACCGCCTGCGGTGCCGCAGTAGTAATAGCGGGCGTTAAACATTACAAAAAGTACCTGGTTACGGATGGACTCCCGTTCCTGTCTCTTTGCTCAAACTACGTTTCCAGGGTGCGATGACCGTATTAAACAGTCGGGGCGCTAACCACGTCCCATCCTCCTCTACTGCACCTCACTAAATTCACCCATGACGCCTGTGGGCAAAGGTGGTGGATGCGACGGTCAGGCGGTGGAACAGTATTCCTAACCGATAGTCAAATCTTTTAGGTGCTGGTCAGAATGTAATGACTAGAGCCCGGATGTTTATGTATTTACATATTTTAAATCCTGCATAATATTTCAAAGAGAAGTAAAAATGTTGGCGAATTACGTCATTTGGGACTCTCTTACAAATTTTTATTTTACATTTTTTAACATATTTTGCACATTACTACATATTTTGACGATGTTCCATAAAACGTACATATTTTCTGGGTTTCGTTACAATTCTATTAGTTTTTAAAAAATATTGTAGTCACATAATAAACTACTGTTTTCACAAGTATTGCTGAAAGCAACAAAAATCAATCTGCGGAATAGGATGCAAGTTAAATTAAGAATGCAATAACAACTGCCTCGCCTCATTCTGATTGTTGTCCGTTTATAGCAAAGCAGGTGCCGCTCGACAATGTTGACCTCCAGTGTTACGTTTCTATTAGCGCTTTGGACATTTACAGCGACTGGAGAAATTGATTGTTACCATTGTCGCGATAGTCGCCATCTTGTAATATAATAGCTGCGAGGAAACAAAGTGAGCCGCTGGACAACCATCAATATAGCGAGGCGATAATACTGCAGTTAGTTTCCTGCAAGTCTTAGTAAAATGGCACCAGTTGCGTCCTCGCTATCCTGCAAGTTAAATTCATGGGTGAAATTAGATAGCGCCTTTACAACCGATGGAAAAGTAATAGTCTGTCAAGCATGTGGTAAAACAATTGGCTGTTCCATAAAATCTCAATTGGAACAATATATCTAAAGTGCTCTTCTCACCTACAGTTTTCTCGAAAGCAAGTTCTGTTGACACAAATGCAACAGGAACCGTCCGGAAATGGTTTTTTTAAAGACCCGTACAGTGCAATGATTTCAGCTAATATTCCGTAGCATAAACTTCAATTTCCTCAATTTCGTTCCTTTCTAGAAAAATATTGCAAGGAAGTTATTCCTGACGAATCTACTCTGAGGAAAAGGTATCTTCCTGTGTGTTATGGAGAAGCACTTGCTCATATGCGGAATTCAATTGGAGACTCCTATATTTGGTTTATCGTCGATGAAGCTACAGATGACATGGATCGGTACATAACAAACTTAGTAGTAGGAAAACTGGATTCCGAAAGTCCAGCAAACGCATTTCTAATCTGTTACAAGGTGCTAGAACAAACAAATAATTCTACAATTGCAAGATTTGTAAATGATGGGATGAAGATTCTGTGGCCAGAGGGTGTGTGTGGGGAAAAGGTTTAATTATATATTCAGATGCCGCAGCGTACTACACGATTAAAGCTGCTATTGCCCTAAGATTTTCTACCCGAATGTACCTGCTTGGCCCATGCATTGCAACGTGTTGCTGAAGTAGTAAGAAGTAACTTTCCCTGTACGAATAAGTTGATATCAGCAACAAGAAGGGTCTTCGAGAAAGCACGGCACAGAATTCAGTGGTATAAAAATCCCCTGTGTGAGATGTAGGTGAAAAATTCAAAGCTGTGCTAATCAGGAATCCAGGATACTCTGCGCTTGTGTCCGTGTCTAAAGTGCTAAATGGTGACAGTGTCGATTTACGAAAGCATTTCTCTGCAAATCAGATTCCTATGCTAAAATATGCTCCTGTTACTTCGTGTGACGTGGGGAGAACCTTCTCTGCTTATAAGAACATGTTATCCGATAGGAGACGAACAATGACCCCTGAAAATATTGAAAAGTATATGGTTATTCACTACGTTGAAAGAAGCAAAAGACTCAAAATAAAAATGCGTGGTTCATTGTATGTCAAGAGATAAAAAATTGAAATTGCATCCACATTATAAAAGTTAATTATTTTGAATTGATTGTGTCACTCATTGATAAATTGGTTCAGTATTTCAACATTGCTTTACGGTAGAAAATTTAAGTAAAATAATTATTTGAAATGAGTAAGTTTAATAAACATAATCCAAAACACATTTTTTATTTCGTGACTACCTACTTTAAATAAATTTAGGTAAATTCTGCATAAAACAAAACATTTTCCCTATAATTGATTCTATGTTTAGTAAATTTTAACTCATTGTAATTAATTTATGTACTTATAGACCGATCAAATTACAAAATTCTAGGTAACTTGCAGTCTAAATTTAGATTTGAGGCTGTAACCTTAGCATTTAGATTATTACATAATTTTACATATTTTGTTGATATTACATATTTCATTACATATTTTGATGTTTTTTGTTACATAAATATGTACATATTTCGCACCTTGATATTACATAAAAATCCGGGCTCTTGTGATGACTTTCAAATTCAGTGCTCTTCACAGGACCAGCAGAATAAAATTAAATAAAGAAGGGTAACGAATTACTGTTTGAGAAAAACATAAATACCAGAAAATTCAAACCAGTAACAAGGAATATTTTGGAAACGGTTAACGCCACAAACAAATTGATTTACAGTAACTGAAATACCCGGTGTTTGCCGTGGTTTGACGATTCTATCCCTGCAGCCTTTAGACTTACTTGGATATTATAAGGAAGGCAAAAAAAAAAAAAAAATAAATAAATAAATAAATAAATAAATAAACACCGGGACAACACTATGCAAAACAGCATTGAACAACCGCAAATACTACAGGAAATAAGTGACTAGAGAGAGCTGTGTGAATGTAAGACGTTGCATTTCTATGCCAATCTTAGAGAAAATTGTATGCATGCTTTGTAGCAGAGCGATTAGAGAAAGAAATGTGATTGTGTTTGATAAAAGAAACGTCAGTAAACATATCAAACATTAGGAACTTGTATAGGTTGTGTGTAGAAGAGGGAGTAGAGAAACAAATGTGACTGCTTTTTATAAAAGAAAACCGAGTAGAGAAAACCCCGTGAATGTAATGCGTGACATTTCTATTTCAGTCATAGAAAATTGTATGAATTGTATATTGAAGAGTGAGTAGGGAAGGATATGTGAATTTAATTCTTAAGCGAAAGGCGAGAAGAAAAAAAAACATGTGAATGTTATGTCTTATATTAAAATGGATATAATAGCAACATTTTCCACGAAGAATACAGAAACATGACTAATATGAAGGTGATCGGCCAAGCGGTTTATGTGTTACGTAGAAGAAAAGTGAGTATTAAAAGTCATGTGAATGTTACGTTGTATAGTAAAATAGCATAGAAACCTTTTCCATGAAAAAATACTTGCATGCACCGAATTTCACGGTGATCAGTCAATGGTGTTACGTATTACGTAAAAGAAAAGCGAGTAGAGAAACCCATGTGAGTACAGTAAAATGGATAGCATAGAAACCTTCTCCATGAAAAAAAATACACATATGCGCCGAATTTCACAGTGATAAGTCAAGAAAGAATAGAGGACAAATATGCAAAGTGGCATCTCCCATAGAAAACTAGCAATTTTGATTTTTTAAAAAATATATACATTCATCATTAGCGAATAGTTGTAAAATGTTTCAAAAGGGAAGTCATGGTCGCTACATGGGTTGGTGCCACCTTATATATCGTGGCCCAGTGATTTGATTCGCTGAACATGTACCAGCTACATGAAGGAATTGTCTATTTATTGCGTTTACCCTGTAGCTTCGGACCTCCCCGCTCAGTTACTAGGCCGGCCGCTGTTATATACTAACGCAATTTCAGTGTAGTATCCGTGAGAGTTTAGAAAGTTCACTTCTTATAAATTAACACGCACATGTTTTTACACCAGTTTTCCATCATAGGTTAACACTAATATTTTTTAAACTTTTGATGATAAATCTGATGCGTCACGTTAACATTAGCTCCTTTATCCTGTTTACTTTGTGTACTACGTATAGTAAGTAGGGGTGGTATTGTGTTCCACCTGAATATTCGGTACCGTAATTTCACCAGAAATACAGTTTTTCACAGCCCCTAAAACAAAACAAGCATTTATCGAAAAAAAAAAAAAAAAGCTCTGTGTGTGTGTGTGGGGGGGGGGGGGGGGGGTGTATGTTTGTGTGTGTGCAATCGCGCGCGTTCGTGTCTGTTGGTCTTTCTGAGAACAAATTAACTCAAAAATGAAACGATTAATAATAAACTTGGTACTTAAAATCGATTTCTTCCAACAATGGGACACAAAATTTTTCAACATTGTTGTGTTTTCTCAAAAATGGCTCTAACGGTTTTGATTAAATTACCATATGTTTAAGATATTTTCATAGCAAATGAAATGTGTCCTTGAACTATAGGAAATAGTCTCTGAAGTCCTCTTCATTATGGATTATTGGCATACGGTGATTATGTCTGTTTTAGCTTGCAACACTTTTGATGCCGTCTCCAATATCTCCGCCTTTGAAGAATCTAATGCCGGCTGCTACAGTAGCGAGCTATTTGATTTTTGCAGTTACGTTGACAGTTAATTGAAGGCTAATTAATAATCTATTCAAAGCGAGTTCCCAAATGTTTGAGGATATCGAATTAAGCTGTTTCTAGGGCTTTGTTTCGTCAGAATGCACAGTAGCCTTAGCTGCTTTGACTTAATTAGTTGGTTTTACTTAACATGTAGCTTGGCTAGTTATGGGCTTCTTCCCGGACTATTTCCTTACCTCCTACATTATGCATTAATTTTAACATATGGAAGCTATTTATTGCAATTATTCATCTGCCTCTCTATCATGTCATTATATAATTAATAATCTTACTGTCAATAATTCCGGTATCAATAGGCAATAACAGAAAGGAGGGTTTTTGGAATATGTGGTGGATGGAGACAGATCATTGTGGAAAACTTCAGATAGTCAGGTTTGGCTGTATCATTCAGTAATGCAGTATCAGCACGGGGAAGCTGGTATTGTTGTTCTCAGATGTGTTTCAATTTGCTGTTGTGACAAACACGGCAGGAATATTGTCGTATGTTTAGCCTGTCCCGCGGGGCGGGTTCGGGCTTAATTTGAAAAATGTTTGTCAGACCCGGGTCAGGCTCGAGTTTGAAAATAAATACCAAAAAAATAAATAGGCTGCTGTCACATTCAACATATGCATTTTGTTTGTTGTGTAAATATCTTAAACATATGGTATTTTATGTTAAAAACACTAAGATATTTTTGAGAAACTAAAAAATAAGAGAAGTTGTCAGTATAAGAGGAAAGTAAAAACGAAAAAACATTAATCTTCTTTTCCATTTTTGTCTGGAGCAGCATAATATATTCGTAGCAGCAATATCCATGGCAATAAACACCCACTTTGGAGACAATTCTCTATAACGTCGCAACAGCACGGCAGCTACAAACTCCGCCTCCCTCGCTCCAGCCACACCCAGGATATCTTGGGCAGTGTGTAGCGACATTTGGTCCATAAAGGAGTATATAACCAACATGCTGCTTACCACGACCTCAGCCAAAAAAGCTGCTCAATTGTCCCAAGGACCTAAGTGCAATCTGCCTCACAGCAGGGGATAAAATCTTATGCCAGTGTGAGTCCTTTTGCACCGCTGCAGGCATCAGCGCTTCGTGGAGGGAAAATATTAATAATGATAGTGATAATGATGGTAATAATAATAATTAATAATAATAATAATAATAATAATAATAATAATAATAATAATAATAATAATAATAATAATAATAATAATAATAATAATAATAATAATAATAATAATAATAATAATAATAATAATAATAATAATAATAATAATAATAATAATAATAATAATAATAATCATCATCATCATCATCATCATCATCATCATCGTCATCATCATCATAATAACAATAAAGGAAAATAATTTTATTTAAAACCAAATTAGGCTGTGGTGCTCGAACTGGTAGTTGTTGTAGTGTTTAACGCTCGCTTTTACTACTACGGCACCGCAGGCGGTGACACTGATGATACATGGAATGAAGATGGAGCACCGGTGGAATGAAATGCCGGGGGAAACCGGAGCACCCGGAGAAAACCCGCCCTGACGCCGCTTCGTCCACCGCGAATACCACATGCGGGTCCCTGGGATCGAACCCTGGCCGCCTAGGCTCGAACTGGATGGTCACGTGTTCAGACCGGGCCGGGTAGAACATAACATACCGATAAGCATACTTCCTCGGCTTAACGTTGATGGGTACACGTGATATACGGTGTGCAGTGAGCAATTCTTTAAGTGGCATGTGAAAATAACAAGAGTTCTGTGTATATTCGACCAAGGTAAACTCTCCTTCAGTACCTTTGGTTCCGCTTCTAGACACTTAGGTTTTATATTCACACCTCCATGATTAGAACGATTCGAACGGCACCTCTGAACTGGTTATATTAGTAATATTAAAGCCTACTCTGGTAGAACATTTTTAGTTTCATGTTTACTGTTATCGGCGGCGCCGTTGCCAAGCAGTTAGAGCGTTTGTGTTCCACCCAGGCAGCCCGAGTTCGATCCTGGGGTCCCGCATTGCTATTCGTGGTGGACGAAGCGGCTCCAGGGCCGATTTTTTCCGGGTTCTCCGGCTTCCCCCGCCACTCATTCCACCAATTGCTCCAATGTCACCTTCCAAATCATCGATTTCGCCTGCATTTCATATCATCCTCTTGCTCACCATCATACCTGATGCCTGGCTGCTCCCCTACAGGCGTCTGACTCTAGGCACTGGCTTGTAAGTCCTAGGGGGCGTAAGTCCTACATAAGGGTAGGGTATATAGGCAAAGAAAAGAAAAATGTTCAGTTATTTCCGTCAGGCTAAAGTAGCCGGCTTAAAGACGACACACAACAATAATAAGACTACAGCCGGGGGAGAAGCTCTGAGATTCACGAAATGCCTACATAAGTGGCGTATCATTTAAACCCTTTCTTACAAATATAACCTTGCCTTACTGATATGTATTCTTTCGCGTTAATGTGCAACATTTACAGCGCTGTATATGACAAACAAGCCTTGTGCAAGGCAATGTCAGGTGATAAAAGTTATATAAACAATGTCACGATAGATACAGGTGCTTTCATCATTCTGAGGCAGGTTTAAACTGAAAGACCTTCCTACCTACTTTTATAAGATTTATATGCATTTCAGACGCATTAACTCTGTTAGTGATACATTTGATTCATAAGGTTATGAAAATGTAAATTTGGCAATATCCTTCGAATGCATTAAAATAATAAATAATCGTCTTGGCTATTTTTATCACAACAATCTATTCCTATTGCGAATTAGGAGATACGGGGTAGATTTCTATAGAATAATGCATCTGAGTTCAGTGTTGTCATTCTTGCTGGAGCGAAAGAAGTAGACGCGAACCGGATTAAAAAGCGAGAAAAAAGTAGAATTTCGAATGGCACTCACCAGTGGAAGTGCATGGCATCTAGCACACCTATATGGCTGTGGTCAGTTGAGATAGCGACTTACTTGTGAATCACACAGTGTTGCCAAAAGTGTTGCCAAATATGTACTTGGCCCATGCTCATGCACATTAGGATCATAATTGCCTGCCTTCAACTTACGAATCTGAGCACGCAACACATGGTGATATCACATGTTTATTGTTTGGAGTATGAGCTTTGTTGACTCAGCTTCTGAGATCGGCTTATCTCTCAAACCAACCATGAGGAATAACAAACCAAGTGCAACCCATCCATTTCGTCGTGACTTCTGAACCATAGATGCGCAGTAGCAGAGACCTGCCCACTTGCATAGTAGGAAAATTGGGGATTAATATACCACTTGCTCTGACTGTGATACAATAATTGTCTCTAGTACACGCTTTGTGTATGTGACTACCTGAGTTCTGATATTACTCACTTGTTCCCCACCACTCCAGTCACTTCTCCTAATTTCTCCTCTCTTGCCCATATGGAGTATGAGGGCGATCTGAGCAAACTGTAGTCAAAGGCGTTTGTAGTCACTGATTTCTAACTTATTGCATTACATAAACAAAAAGCATAAGCAAAACAATACGGGAAAGAAGTCGAAAGACCGTCTGTTGCAAATCAAACTGTTTAGGCATTAAACGTTTATGTTGAATGAATCAGACCACCCAAATAGTTTTAGGATACACCATAATTCCCTAGTCACTAGATGCAAAATTCGCCCACTGGATAGGTACTCAAAATACCAGGTTTAGAAGAAAAACCACTAACTTGGCAACACTGGAATCACAGGACTGATAAGGTAATGGGAAGTCCCTTTCGTTTCTCAATGGATAGAGGCATTACGCAGTAGTTTACTCGTATCTTGTGTTTCTCATGAGAGGCTGAGAAAAAGAGACTTCACCGTAGTAATGAACATGACTGCACTCTATCAATTACGAAATTATTAATTACCTTTAAAAAGGATAACATTAAATAGATTTTCCTGTATTTTAGAAAAAGGAGGTTTTGTATTTTTGTAATTAACCGGAAGTAGAAAAGTAGATGTGCAAAAAATAAGGAGGTGTCCTTCCAAAAAAATAGATCTGGCAACACTGAGTTATGGATAATCTAAAATTATGGCATATTTATGAAAACGTATTATCTTTTTGAACATGCATCCTGTGAATAGTTTTAAAGTACACTTGCAACAAGGGCTGGAAGAAAGTTCAGCAGCATTGGTTGGGGAACATGAACATTACCGATACAGTTGTATCCGAAGCCACTGGATTGTTTCCTGAATTTGCATGAAACACTGAATTGACTGTCGTCAGTGGAGCGTTTTCCGTATAGCATACCTTGCCCATCACGAAAATAGACTATCAGCTCATTAGAAGGAAACTGTATGAAAACTTAACTGCTTTTTCCAATCAACGTGACAGACATTGGATATAATATCAAAGTGATATATCTACTTTAAGTAGCCATTACGGCTGGATCGGACACGGTTTAAACACCATTTTAGACCTTTTATAGCTCTGTCTATGATTTCCGATAATCGATACGTGTAATTAAAGTCTAACCGAAATGTTCATGGTAATTTTCGAATTTGGATGAATCGCTGACATGAATATGGTGAGTTTCCAATGTTGCACTTCCAAAATGTGTGTGGGTTATGCTTTTTCACATAATAATGGTCAGACATTTGTTATGAAACTTGGAATGTTAATGTACATAATATCCTAAATTAGATTCAATTAATCTTAATTACTTGTCCCAAAGGAGGGGAAGGGTTCTGAAGCCACACAAAAATAAATGCTTGAAATATCTCACTTATAGTCATTTTAAGGCATAACTATAACGTCTCTTTGGAAGTATATTATTTACATAACTTTGATACTGGTAGAATGAGTATTAACGAATTTATACATTTTTTTTACTTTGTGTACTACCTATAGTAAGTAGAGGAAGTATTGTACTCCACCCAAAAATTCAATGTCGAGATTTCACTGGAAATATATGTTTTGACGCCCCATGAATCAAAAAAAGGCATTTTTAGAAAAATTTCTGCGCGCGCGCGTGTTTTGTGTCTTTGTGTCAGTTTGTGCACAGCAAAACTCAAAAACGGAAAGTTGGTTAAAAACCAAAGTTGGTATTTAAGTTTGATGTCTTTCAAGGATGCGACAGGAAGATTTTCAAGCACATCCCCCGCACCAAATTACCCTTTACACGTACAAAAGTTCCATATTTTTGTTTTCTCTGGAAAATGCATCTAACGATTTTGATTAAAGTACTATTTATGTTTAAAATATTTCGAGGTGCTCTAAACTTAGGCTGGAACATTTCCTTCCCAAAATTCCTTTTCCAAATTTAACTTAAATTCTTATATCGTCGGTGCCCACCGCCTGCAGTGCCCTTGAATTTTCTCCGAATAGCTAATGAACGATTTTTAATTGGTAACCCCTAAGAAGTAGACAAAATCTTACTAGACTAAAAATGTAGATCTCGTTAAAGCAGATATTTTATGTCAATATTTTCTTGTAGCGTTAACCCTATGCAATGTACTCTTTTTTATCGGTTTCAACTTTCAAATACTTAAATAATTGAAGTTTATCTCCACTAACAAGAAGTAGATGGGTAAGGGAACACGTTTTATATAAATAGTTTGTAGAAAAGTGCGTAAAGAAAGCCATGTGAATACAACACACTTTTTTATATCAGTAGGCCATAATTATTTACGAAATGGTAACAGTAGATTAAGTTGTGAGATTATTAAATACCTGATTGTGTTGGCAATGTGTTTCTGGAAAACACTTCACTTAAATTTGGAATTTAATTGCAACTGTCCAGTTTCATTACAGAGGGAAATTCTGGCGAGCTGGTCTGTGTATTTTCTAAGGGAGTTGAGACTTTACTTTCGATTTCAAGTTGGGAATGAGACAGTTTCTAGAAGATGGGAAGGGGGGGGGGGGCAGGAAATTAAGTCGTCATAGCACGAAATGAGGCAGCTCTGGGAGTTGATAACGCTGATTATGATTATGTTTCTTGCACCGTGTGTTCAAACTTCGCGAGTTGCTCATTAAGTCAGGGATATACAAATCACGTGAGTTGGCAGCCCATTTACGTGCTACCTCTTAGCTCTCATAAATGATAGATGACTCAACGTGCAAAATATACAAGAGAAAGTATACGTGAAAATACAAAGTAGCACAGTGGCTTCAAAATAACTGTCTCATCTGCACTAACATTATAAAAAGAGATGGTTTGCACGTATTTGTGTACGTTATGCATGAAATGTAATGTTAGACACGTGCGTATGATGGGTAAACTCAAAAACCAGTCAACTGCTTGTGATAATATCCTCATCATTGCAAAGTTCTATTGTTTCTGATGTATCTGGACTTTTTTATTTATTTATTCCACAGATTAAACCCTATTTTACAGATAATATATTAGGATTATAGCTTTATAATATAAACAGAATTAAACTAATTTCATTATATAATTAAATGTTAAATTATCCATGGATGTGGCGAATAAATTGCCCAAAATACATATAACAACTTCTAGTAACAATTTTGTATATTGGTTTTATAAATTCTATATTAGAGTTATTTAAATGGAATTTCAAGCAGTATCTTCTATACATGAGCCGAGGACGCAGTCGAGAACATTTTCTACTCTAATATAGAATCGTCGGAAGCAGGTACCAAATGTTCCTTCACTAGAAACAAATTGTGTTATTATAAAATCGGGAAAAAATTATTTGCATTTTACGCGATTTGTATATCAGGGAAAAATATGTTTCTTGTTATTGAGCCATTGTTGCTATTCATCCACTCTTAATTCCATATATTTACTGTCTGCATTTTGCTCTGACTTTATTATTAATGTTGAACATTTATTGTAGGCATAATTGTCAATACTGGAAGCTGCTTCTTTTGTTAGAATAGATGTAAATTATATTTATCTTCGACTGAAAGTAAAGGTAGCTTGACAATCGGAATGTATGTAACAATTTTTCTTTTAATGAATACACAAATCGACTGATTGTTAAATGTGAAACAGTTCTGCTTGGAAGACAGTGCAAACGGGAGCAGTTTGTAACTAGCTGTGAAAATCTCTTTGTCATCTGGGTAAACAACAAAAGCAATCCAACGATGTCATCTCCGTTTCCCTTCGCTGTACGAAAACCACCCGAATTAAGCCACCTAATCTCAATTTACAGATTACTAAAGGTTCCGAAGGATTTACAAGACATTTTAGAGAATGCCATAGAAATAGAATGCATGTAGAAACAAAAAGCAGTTACGTGGTGTACTCCGCAAAGAATACGTGTAAAAACAAAAACAGGTTTCATTTTATTCCAAGCAATAACATAGATGGCTGCAATGTAACACTTAAGCAATGGCATGTTATATGCATTTAATAGCCATTTATCAAATACTGCAGGAGTATGAAAACCACCGATTATTTATCATTCACTCTAGTACGGTTGATGACTACATGAAAGTTTCGGGTGGCAAAACCTTTTATTAAATCCCATGTATGAACTTCTGTCGTATATTTTTACTTTCTCTGCTACGTATAGTAAAGTAGGAGAAGTATTGTATTCGACCCGAAATGTATGTTTTGAGGCCCTCTGAACCCAAGAAAGCATTTTTAGAAAAATATCTGCGCACGCGTTTGTGTGTATGTGTGTGTGTATGTGTGTGTGTGTGTGTGTGTGTGTGTGTGTGTGTGTGTGTGTGTGTGTGTGTGCAGCACAACTCAAAACCGAGAAATCTGTTAAAATTCAAAGTTGGCATTTGAGTTTAATATCTTTTAAGGATGCGACACGAAGATTTTGAAAAAAATTCCTCCACTCTAAACTGTCCTTTACGTGGAAACATTTTCGAAAATTTAGATTTTCTAAAAAATCGGTCTAACGATTTTGATTAAAGTACCATATGTTTAAGATATTTTTGTGGTAGATGAAATGTATATTTTGGATTTTCTGGCTATAGTCCATGTAGTCGTTTTACTCTTTATTACTTTTGCAAAACTGGTAAACCGTGAGAGATAGACCAAATCTTGCTATACAGAAAATGTAGATCTCGTTAAAACACAAGTTACGTCCAGGTGCATTTTTGTGGATTGAACCATTTCGGAAATATTCCTTGTTATTTGGTGAGTTTTGTAATACTTAAACTTTTCTCAAATGGAAGGCCGTTATTCACCTTTTTCTCTTACCCGTGCAAAGAGAACAGAATTTCAAAACCTTCATATAGCGACCAACTTTAAAAGATTTGAGTATCGGTCTAAGCCTACTGTAATCCCATGTTCCTCTTGCACGTACAAGAAAATTAACAATAAGATAATTATCATAATTTGTGCAAATGTTTACCTCGACTAACCTGAAGACAGAGGAATAAGAGTTTGTAAGCATCTTCGTTAGCAGAGCATGCTAAATAATTGTAATTATATAAAGAGAGAAAACGACCAGTGAGCCAATATTTTATAAGTAACAACTGAGAAGATTATTGTTTTTTCGATGGTCGCGGTCTATGTGTCTTTTCCAAAACGGTTAACGTTGTACCCTGGTAGTGTTGGAATCTTCATATCTTCTTATTTGTTGTTAAGAATTTACATGCGTTCCAAATGCATTAACTTTGTTACTCGATGTGTTTAATTCATAGGGTTAGGGAAACATAAATTCGGCAGTACCCTTCGTATTTATTAAGGTAAAACTAGAAACTAGTTTATATCGCATAACATATTCTTCGACAGCAGCCAATGAGAAGTGAGTAGTGCACGTGACAGTTAAGAGATATAGGTTAAAGTTATACACAAGGTTTAGCAGGATAGCATTTTAAGAAAGGCATACTTGGTATGGTTTCTAGTTCTCCGGATGTCGAACACCTGAGTTTTTATATGGGGATACAGAATGTCGCAGCAATACAGGTGATTCTGAACATCATACTTTCTGTCCACAGCTCATAGTCCTTGGCAGGAATGCAGTTAGCCAGCACGTCATTAAAAGCTTCCAGCTACACCGTGATATCTGACGTTACACCCGTTACGTTTACGGCAGCCTTGTCAACTTTGAATTATGTATTCTCGCTGTATTAGAGCGAAGAAGTCGCGAAACCTATTTAGCCCATAAAAGTGCACTCATCTCGAACAACCAGTGTGATCAAATTTTCGGTAAACTGGACTACAGCGAGAAAATACAAAATATATATTTCATTTGCCATAAAAATATCTCAAACATGTGGCATTTGAATCAAAATCGTTAGAGCCATTTTTGAGAAAATTAAAATGTTCGAAAATTTTTCTGTGTAAAGGCTAGTTTGGGATGGAGGAATTTTCTTGAAAATTTTCGTGTCGCATCCTTGAAAGATATTAAAGTTGAATACCAAATTTGGTTTTCAACCGTACACGCGCACACACACACACACACACACACACACACACACACACACACACACACACTCACACACACACACACACACACACACACAAAACAAATGCCTTTTTCAGGGGCCTCAAAACATATTTCCTGTGCAATCTCGACATCGAAATTTTGGGTCGAATACTTTCTCTACTTGCTACACGTAGTAGAGAAAGTAAAAAAGAAAAACAAGACAATTTTGAATTTTAACGTTTGATTACATCACCCGCTAGAGCAATTTCTTTTCTTTGCAAAGAATGCAGTTCCTTAAAGTTGATAGAATCCTCATTCCCCTGCATGGCCAGTAGAGGAACTAAATTAAAGGAAAGATCAATAGCCAAAGACGTTTCCATTACTCGAGAATAAGGTAAGGAAATGGGCAGCAAACATTAGAAGAGATTATTTGCACCGGGTCGTTGCGGAATCATTAGGAACCCCGAACACGTTGCCACCCGGGTGACCTCGACGCCACCGATATCCCAGAAGGTGCTTTCCATTCCAATTAAGACTGTCGATATCTGTTTCTGCAAATTCCTGCTTCGGGTACACGTATTCTTTGTTTTATGTAGTGGCTCCAGAACCTGAGGAATGAATATTTTATATATCTCGGTATGTCTTGAATAGAAATAGCTAAAACACTGATCAATTTGGAAAAGAAGAAAGAAATAGTTAAACGCATCTACTGCATTTACATTTACCTAAATGAACTTTTGTATGCTACTACAGTGTAGAGTTTCCTTGACCTGAGAATATTTCAACTCTCTGGGAACATAGGAGGTTTACTTAATAAATCGTGGCAACACTACTTTTTTTCTGCGGAAACATAGTCTTGAATTTTAAGTTATTGTGAAATATGAACTGTGCAAAGTGGCGTGCGATAATGTGTGCAGCTGGTATTAGGGAGGTCTTGCGTTCAAATTCCCGGGGCCGACCAACCTCACCGAAAGTTTTATATACCTGGTGGAAGGTACTGCTTCGGTCATAATTTAACCAGGGATTTACATGATGAGTTTAACAAATGTGTCCAATACAATTATGGTCCATAAAGAACCGTTTCGCCGTAAAAGAAAGGTCAAATATTTTAAATATTTAGAGTCATCTACGTTCTTGACGAATAGAAATAAATGGTTTATTATTTCACTGACTGTCGCGCAGACATTGTGTCAACAATGCTGTAATGCATTTCTACCTTAACGCGAATTAATTTAGTCACAATTTAATGTTAACGTGACATTGCCAAATTTCTCTTAGAAATTAAACGCTGCATGATATTTTAACATTAAATTGTGATTAAATTCATTCGAATTCAGGTATAAATGAATTACAGCATTGTTCACAGAATGTTTGCGTGAGAGGTAGTGAAACAATAAACCATTTATATCCATTCGTCAAGAAGCTAGATGCCACAAAATATTTGACACAACTTTTTTTTTTTTTTCGGCGAAATGGTTCTTTATTGACAATAACTGCATTGGACATGTTTGTTACACTCATCATGTACAATCCTTGGTTAGTGTATGGCCAAAGCACTACCTTCCATCCTTTAGATGTAACGGTTTTCCTGGGTCTAACTTTCATTTCCTTCTTTTCGCCGCCGTACTATGCCCAGGGCTGTTCATCCATCCTGGGTATGCCATGTTCCAAAATTTGCTTGCTGCTCGACAGAACACTGGTCCATGGTATTGACTTGTAAGTCATTGGGATTATAAGACATACATTGAGGAGGGTGATCCGTTGAAGAAGGCGAAGAAAAGAAAAAAGTGTAACTCGGACTCCAACAAAGGACTTAAACCTACAAAGACAACGAAGAGTTTAAGTTCAACTTTTTTCAAGAATAGAAGTTCTGGGCACCCATTAAACTCGATGGAAGCTTTCCCCTGCTATTTTGATTTATTATGCAATAGGAAAGATCTATTGCATAGGATATGCTTCCTTACACGACTACACTGGCCAGTGCATTGCCAAATGAGACTCCGACATGATACAACGATGAAGCAGATGAGTCTTCAATTTGTTTTTAAACAATTTAAGGTAAATGTTTGAATGTCATGATGAAGTTAATTTAGAGATACAGATGAGCATACATTAAATCTAAATTTTAAAAACACACAAAACAAAGAAAAAGTGTAACAAATACCACAGAGTTCCTCCACTTTACCTTAGAAACGATTTCTGTACGTTTATAGAACTCTGAGATTTAATGGCTTCTGTAATGTCTCAGGGCCACCTCTAACCTCAATGGAAAAGGTTTACTGGCATTACACGACAACAGCCTGTAACCACATTTACAGACAGTTTTTCTATCATACAAACTCTGTGGTACTTTTTACCACAGTGCTTGATTAGGTTTTGTTCTTCCTTATTTTTCGTTCTTATTAATTATCCCGTATCTTAGAGAAATTCAGAATTTTCAAACTCAGTACGTATTATATAACATATAACCTTCAGTAGTAGCGGTTCAAACACACACTGTCGAAAACCCCCGAAGTGCCAATTATTTAATTAGTAACACAGTTCAGGAGCGAGGTTAAAATGGGTCACACGGTCTGCTGCAGAAATCCATTCTCTATAGCGGCTTGAAAAGGTACGTTTGTCGAACAAGTGCTTCTAGAACGCGATTTTGCACCAGATGTGTGGTACTTAACAAAATGATCTCGAGGGCTAAAATGCAGACTCTGTGATGTTAAGGGTTATCGGCACGACCTCTCAAGTCGACTGCTTTTTGTTCGTGTAGTAAATTCCCCGGTACACAAGCACCATCTGGTAGATAACGACAGAGAACAGTCGCGCTATAAGTTTGAGTCCAGATAGAACTATATTTTCGGTATTAGATCAAAGCTTTGGAGTGTTGCAGGCCTTGTTAAGGCGTACATATGGCAAGGATGAAACTGTATTTTGATATTTTTTCCCCTTTACAACAAATCTGATGTGTTAAATTCACATGAACTTCCCTATGACCTATTCTTATTAAAACTTCTTCACATCAGGGGTTAGGCATTTCTGCTTGTTGCGTCTTCGCATTCCAACAATTACTCCAGTTTTTCCTAAGACGTCCGACATCTTTCTTTCATGAGGATTTATCTTATTAAAACTTATATTTTTTGTTAGCTCATTCTATGCATATATTCTGTTCAGTTTTATATATATATATTCTTCTATGTTAATTAGTTCCGGTACTGGCAAAGGGATTTTCTCCCGCTGGAAGACCTGGTCAGGGTGCACTCAGCCTCATTAGGTCCCTGAGGGGCCAATTGAGGAGCTACTTAATTGAAACGGCCCCTGGTTGCGAAAGCCGCATAATCGGCCTAAAGCGACCGGTCGCTGACCACGTCGCACGCTACAGCACTGCACCCTACTCATGACGTCTGTGGTGGGCAGAAGTGGGAGACGCAGCGGCCAGACGGTAGGTCTTGTCCCGGAAAGGGCTGTTGCGCCTCAGGATTAGTTTAGTTTAGTCTTAGCGTTTGTCGCAATGAAAATTTTTATGAAAAATGCCCAAAAAGAAGAATAATTTTACACCATCACAACACATCATCATGGTATGTACTGAGGCGATGTCCATCTCTTGAGGTTTACCAGTTCTGCAAACGTCTTTGATAATGAACAGCACTACAGAGAGTATTTCCAGAAAATGCAAGATACACA
>CM060962.1:268468845-268568845 GCA_030765045.1 Tenodera sinensis
GGTGGAATGCAGTAGTGCTTGTACAGAGAGGAAGTATAGAGGAATTGGCTTTGTGAAGAAGGGCTGTAGGATATAGACTTGGAGAATCTTGGATGAAGAGTACTAATGACTTGGGAGAGTAAAACTTGCCTTTATTCGTAGATTAATATTTATATTAAAGCAGCCAGTTCCTCCTATACTCACTTTTTATGAGCATCGTCCCTCATTTCGTTTCTTCCCTACTGGAGCTTCACACGATATGAAAACCCTTTTCCAAAGATAATTAATTTATTCCTCTCAAATCACGGATAGAGCTTCCCCAATTATAATTTTTTGTGATGTTCTACTTTCGGATTGCACCCCTCCACCCCAGTGTAAGCTAAGGAGGGCGGGTGAAATTCAGTTTGAATAGAGGAAAGAACCATTATTCTTGTCTTGCCCCTCCTGGTAAGGGTTAATTTTCTTGATTTACATCCTACAATTTACGAACGAAGGCTTCAATCATTTTAATTTACACGTTAATAGCAGGTCTAGGTAATAAGAAGAAGAGCATAGTGACAGTGCGTTCTGCGGAAAATTCTGAAAGTTAAAACAGGCACATTGCTACACTAATGCCGATTATTCCCAACACAACTTTAGTATAATGTAGTGGTCCAAAAAATGCAATATAAAAATTAAGGACAATTATTCTAAAATGACTATCCAAGATCCACTCCCTCGTGGGCTGTTATTGCAGCATTAAATGGGGGTAACATTAGCAGATATTACAACACTTTTAATGTATTTATTTGGCCGACCAGCAAACTTGCTATACAAGCCGGTGATAAATTAGGTTAGCAATAAAATATGACAAACTGAGGACATTGCCTTTAACATGTGTAATAGCAAGAACAAATGGGTGATATTACAGGTACAGGGCATTAACAATTAGATTTGGCTAAACAATAACATATTAAACAAGTTAAATATAATATAATATAATGGTCATATTCAATGATTAAGAATTGTTTTGGAATAAATGAAGTTAATTATTCTTAGAGATCACTCACTGTCTTCGGAATCAGTGAGCACGAAGTCTTGAGGCAGTTTTGTTTTTAATCTTCTTTTCTGTGGGTTTCTTAATACAATGTGATATGCTACAGCGCCTGATACTCCAGTTAATTTGAAGAAGAATTTCCTTGAGAGCAGTTTAAAGTATAACCTGAAGTCAATGGGTATGAGTTTTGGCAACTGCCCCCACACAGGAGCGGCGTAGGAGATTAGAGGGCGTACAAGTGATTTGTATAACAATATTGTGCACTCCAGTCCAAGCGCAGAGCTGTTATGTAGTAACGGGTACAGTTTTATGATTCTGGAAGCAGCTATTGCTGAAATGTAGGATATACGAGAATTCCAAGTTAGTTTCGTGTCAAGCATTACTCCTTGATATTTAACTGGTAAAAGGTACAGACACCGAGGGGACACCTCGCTCACTTCGACCTACACAGATCTATTGTGGCTACCACCCCCCAGGAGGCAGGGATGAAATGAGGGAACCAATGGCGTCACACAGGGTCGCAGTTAGACAGGCCACAGAGACGCGTGGAAGCAAGGCCATCTTTATCTAAACTTAGAGATGGCCTTGGTGGAAGTCCCTAACAAGTGCTGCGGTGTCGCATTGAGCGCCCCCCCCCCCCCGACGGAGGACAAATCCTGCCAAACGCCAGCTAGCGCCGAGAACAGCAGTTACCATGCGCAATCATCCGCACCATCTGCCCGGCACGGCCAACACCACACGCCTGAAAGTACACCTGAAAGATGATAAGGAAATGGAATGAAGGGAAATGGTGGAAAGGAAATCGTGGTATAAAATAATGCATTCACCTAAGTGACATGGGGAAACCATGGAAAAACCCACATCAGTATGCGTGCCCACGGGAGCGAGCTCGCGACCTCCCGAGTGTGGGCCACAGACGTTACCGCCTGAGCCATCCCGCTCGGTGACATTTAAATGGACAACACTTTTACATTTATGTATGTCCAACTATGTTTCCAAATTAACTTCATGATTACATTCAAATCTTTACCTTGTACTAAAATTCAGGTTTTATACGTACTTTCTTGTTTGTATAGTATAGATATAGGTTATACAGCAGAGGGCGACACCTCGGGCACAACGACCTACATAGATCTGTTGTGGCTGCCCCATACAAGAATAAGCGATGAAATGATAGAACGAAATTACACCGTGGTAACGTGTGAGGTTCGCATTCGGGAGCTCCTAGGTTCGAATCCCGCGACCTACCTTCCCGGTCCATGAGTTTTCCAGGTTTTTAGGGTTCTAAGTGTCGGCAGGAGGTTCTGCTACATGGCAAGTGGCTTTCTGTAAATCCTCGGATCGGTGGAGGTTTCAGAGTTCTGGGTTCCCAAGGGTTCACAGGGGGGAGAGAAGAGCCGGAGCAGAACCGTCACACGGAGTTCAAATCTGAATATGTTAGGGACCCTGCCTTCTCTCCTCGTGAGAAGATGTGGTCTGCAACACGCATCCCCCAGCCAGAAAGTTCATTCGCAGGTCAGGATCGCTGCCGATGGCTCCTTACTTTTCTCACGATGCTGAGTAGGCACTGGTCCTGTACCCGGGACTTACAGTCCACATTCCCAAGGGTGTGATCGAACCCGGCGCATTTCGTAGCCGTCAGCCTAAGTTCGACGGTATAACCCACAGCGCCACGGCGCTGAACTAGCAATTGCTTCAGCCTACTGTATTCTTCGTATACGTGCCACGGAATGTCAAAATCTGTAATGAAACTTTATCTCGATTAACAAGAAGTACGCAGGACAAAGAATAAGTTTTGTAAGAACATTCTGTATAGTAATGTGAATGCAAGGTTCAAAGTGTTGTCATTTTTAAAAGAGAAATAAAACGTTTGTTACATTACGGGACATTCTTTCGTAAGCTTTCTTTCCAAAACCTGCTAAAGAAAGCCTATGCAAACACGATGTGCGTGCGAGGATATGCGTGTTGCCAAATCTCTGAAGGCAATCTCCACTAAATGCAAATGTCCCGAGTTTACAACGGCTCGAGATGAATCTGGTAACATTAATATATCCAGAACACGCTGCGCGGCATTTATCCTTATCATTCAGCGTTTATTGCCATGGAAACAATTTAGAGAGATACGTGCACGAATGTGTTTACACTATTGACATTTCTCTCTTCCAAGTCTCAAGTTACTGGCCGATATGGGAAGCGCGCACGCGCAAGACCATGGGATCTAACCACTGCTACCATGACGGTTCGCTGAGCATATCGAAACAAATGAAGGGGCTATCGAGTTATGACTTTCCTATCACACTCGAGCAGGATTTGAAATGAGCTTGCAGCAGGCCCTTATCTAGACTTAATTTCCTCCCCTTATTGTAGCTACAGGCAATGTTGGACATTTAATTGGCGTTCCCAACTTTGTAATACCTCCATGTTGGAACAGTAAACAGTGAATTTAAAAGTACAGCACATGGCAACCACCGAATCTGAACGATGTTGGTAGTAACATCTTTAAAATTAATGTTTATATTGCCATAAACCCTAAATTAATAAGCCTTGACTAGGGGCATAGGGTTCAGATGGTAGGCGCTAAACAGAAATGTACCGGGATGTGGATGCTAGAAACAAGACTTGATAAACCTAACATAATTTACTTACTTGAAATACCGGGTGGAAGGGAAGTCATTACATTAATTTAAACCAGTGGTAGAGACCGGTATTTGGAACACATATTGTATCTTACGTTTTTGTCTCTGACCATTTCCTACGGAGATATTTTAGTTTTATCGAAAACAACTTGGCAACACAGCACATTGTGTGGGTGGTCACTTTCCCTAGCTCAGTACATAAACAAGTAGCGTAACGGTGCGTCTTGAAGACAAACTCATACCCTGTCTTGTCCTTCCGTGTTTACTGTGGAGTGTAGGGGCTAATCACAAGCCTTAGCTCCCAACGAAAGCGAAAGTGTCCGCCCTGTTTACGTTCACAAACTAGGTCAATTCCCTGACCAACCTCAACGCAACGTGTCGACTTACCTAACGCGTGAGACAGCAGCTTGCAGTACTTCTTCATGTGTTTTAAGTGATTAATTATTTTGCAACCCTATGTGATGTCCCATAATTACTACCAAAGTTATGTCAGAAATAAGTTACTGTACGCATCTTACAAGTAACAAATTATCTTCGTACATTCCTGTGGAATTACGTATCCAATTGGGATAAAAAAAAAACTATTTATTTTTTCGAAATTCGCTGATCAAAGAACAAAATGCTATTAGACTTTTTTGTTTGTAATGCTTCTGTGAAGCACGTGATAGAAGGAATGTAATGTCTTCTCTTCCACCCTGTATATGCTTCCTGCAGCTTATGAATATACATTTTACTTACTTTGCATGATGTTTCTGATACCTTAGGATTACCGGTAGAGATGTGTAACTCCAACTCTAAACATTTGGCGTGCTATTCCGCGCCCCCTCTGCCTGCCGAGGCAGGAGGGTACAATAACTGACCCATCTTCACTGATCGACAGCTAGAAGTCAAGAGAGGGAACAGAGACGCACTGATTAATGCGTTTTAAAAGTGGTGATGCCATTAACTCAAGTGTACCAGCCCTAACTACTAAGCAAGCTGAGCAACCTAGCGCTAGTAAGAACTACGTTGCGCTAGGTCACTAATACGGCACAATATAAGCCTTATTTTAACCAAAAAGTATTTTCTTTCATCATCATCAGCAAATAGAAATAAAATTACATCGTACAAAAAGAAAATTCAGAAATACACCCATATTTACCTATATAAAATGTAATAATTGGGGAGCGTAATTTAATCTATACACCACAGTCACTGTAGCATTTAAGACCGTGTTTGTCAGGGAACCGGAAAGGGGATGATCAGTTATTTTGATGGTCTGACTCATTAATAGATTATAGATTCTTAAAAATGGAATGGGGAGATAGAAATACATCCAAGTATGCAATAGAGGCCAGAATGGGGCATGCATGGGCTAGGACGGGAGTAATGAACCTAAGTGGCATGATAGGGATAAAAGGGGAAAGAAATGCACAAAATGCGGTAGATTGTATGATTATTGGCACTGTATTTTGGATTGTAGTGGTACGAATAAAGGAAGAGAGCATCTAGTATCCAAACAATGGAATGATCTCCCATCAGACTTTTAAGATAGGAAAATGTTTAATTCAAAATCAGGCGAATACATTGAGGAAGCAGGAAAGTATTTAGGAAAAATGAGATTGAAATAGTTAAAAGAAATATGAGGAAACAAGGAAAGTGGAAAAGGATATTGAGGGGCTAAAGTAATTAGTGGCGTTAATAAACTTCCCCATTATATGTACTTACAACAAAATTTTAAATATAAGAGGAAGTTATAGATATAAGCAATTCCAAGATGTATGAATTTATTACACAAGGTATATTTGTTTATTTTTTTAGTCATTTTATTTGTCTTTAGTAGGTTAAATGGTATTGTTTATGAGTATAAATAATTTATTCAATCATTGGTGGTCTGATAGAATATTTAAAAAGGAGATACATTTGCAAATTCCTTGTCAGAACTTGTGACATTTGTGAAAATATTGTGACGTTGGGTTCGGCGTACAACAAAGGACGGACGGGGCCAAGCTATTTCATACCACATGCCGGGCCGACGAACGGGCAGAAACGTTAAAGGCTGGGATATCTTGTGTTCCTGCTGTGTGTACATGACTAACAATGAGGTGACAGAAACAAAAGGATTCGGGAACGTTCGCGAGGCTTCTAGCCGAGTCATCGCGATCCGTGTGTGTGGAAATTTTCTCTAAAGATCCTGTGACGTCATCTACAGTATAAAAGGACATGAGATAGCAGCGTAATCAGTCAGTGAGCTAGCTTAATTTTAGCCACGGGAATGAAACGGTCACTATGTTTGATGTGAGTGTGTGTCGTCCCGGAAGATACGTCGGTCGTCGCGAGTGATTGTAACGTCGTAATAAGTGTATTGAGAGAAAGTGAAAAGAAGAAAGGCATTGAAAGTACTGAGCAAGGTTTTGAAAAGAGCGACTGTGAGTTGTGATAGCCCGAGATACTGTGGATTGTGTTAACTACGAGAAGAGTAGTAACATTTTAGAGGACAATAAAGTGATAGAAAAGTAACAGGACTGGATTTTTGTCTTCTGGTATCAACATACACTGTTGAACAGCGTCGTTCTTGGGGCTGCGGAGGTTACATACATACGAGTATATTTCGTCTGTTACGAGGCAGGATCCTCAAAGCTCTTACTCTCATCCATTGTCATCGTGAAGAAACCATCTTCATTCAGTAACAGACGAGTTTATTAGCAGCAATGAACGAGATGCAACAGTTTCGCCGGAAAATAGTAAAATAATACTCACCAGAGGACAATAATTATCTTCTCTACTGCGTACACCCAAAATTTCGATCCCGAGGGATCACCGGAAATATATGTTTTGAGATGCTCTGGACGCAAAAAGAGCATTTTCAGAAAAAGGTCCGGTATGTATGTATGTGCCTGCATTAAGGTTGCTTAAAAACTAACCTTGGTTACATTCAGAATTTTCCAGGTACATATATGACACGAAGAGTTTCAAGAAAATCCCCTCATATCAAAATACTTTTATACGGATACTTTTCGAAAATTTCGATTTTCTAAAAACTGGCAGCTTCAACAGGAAGATGTCGAAAACAAGATATATGCATGTCTATTCCAACTGAATCAGGAGAAACAGGGACGTAACATTAATTTCGTTAGCGAGACCGGCTTCCGCCTCAAATCACAATATTTTTGTTCTGGGCAGCTTTAGAACTCCTTGTACAAATCGTGAAATTGTAAATACACAATTGCCGGCTGTAATAGGCTGTCCGATCAGTAGCTTAGGTGGAAACTAACTTATTTTGGCAGCCAGGTGATGAATTAAGAACATATTCTCATTGCTTCTGTATTGCTGAAAACAGACTACCTGGGATTATATTGGCAACAGAGCGTGTGAATTTAGAGTATATTGGAATCGTAATGAATGGATTTAGAGAATGTTGGAAAAGTAATCATTCTTCAAATACACTTTTGCACCATATTTAAAGCAGTTTGGAACGCCATCAATGTTAGGGAAGATGGCTTTTAGTTTACTTATTACTAGGGCTCGGATTTTTAGGCAAATGTACATTTTGTTTGCGTCCTATTACGAACTTGAAACTAAGTTTCGTGTTATAGATATTCACACTAGAGCAAATACTGTTAAGTTTTATTGTACATAAAATGCATATTTTCTTATTTTATGTAAATAAACATTTTGGGGCATTCGCATAAATTGCACAAATATCACATTTTCACAAATGTATATATATATCAAGTCACACAAAAGCAGTCAACTTATTTTAACAGGTCATTATTTACTTCTTTAATGCTCAATTACCTAGGCCAGATGTCACAATTTATTATTCATTATTAGAAGAACTGATATGTCAGCTATACCTAGCATTCCTTCAAATGAAAGCAAATACAAACATCCTGCTTTCTCAAGCTACATGAGCTTGCAACATAAGAATTTCTCCACTGCCATGTGTTTGACTTAAGGGTATTTTCAGCTGTGATGGCTTTGCTGCTGTCACAAATGAACTGAATTGTAAAGATGGCAGTTCAATTAAAATTCTGTAAAAACCTTTAAGTGATACCGTGTTAAAAATGAGAGCATACATTTCCGCAAATCTGTGTTTCATGTGTGATTCCATAAAGAAACTGGAATCAGTAGGAGACGCAGTTCAAGTAGCTACGGATGTGGAAAAGACAAAACTGAATGTTCTTTCTGGTTCTGCAGCACACAACTTAGAAGGAGAATGTGAGAAAGTGTTCGAAAATATCAGTGGATTTAACACATGCGTGAAATTCCAAATGTGTTGCATGGGCAACATGAAGAAATTTTTGAGCTGAGTGTGAGTGACATTCTACGTTATAATTATGCTAGTCTTTACTTCTTGTGATGTGGAACGATCATTTTCAAAATTCAAGACACTTCTTCGTGACAATCATCAGACTTTCGGGATGGAAAATTTGAGGAATCATTTGAGGAATCATGTGGTCGTGTGGGGCTCTAATGGCCTAGCTGTCGACGGGCTCTTAAAACCTAATCACTCACTCACTCACTCACTCACTCACTCACTCACTCACTCACTCACTCACTCACTCACTCATGTGGTCGTATACTGCAACTCTACAGTATTTGGTGATCCCTTCCAGGAATAATGTCTGAGAACCATGTTCATTTATATTACCTCAGCTATTCGGATCTTAAAACATATTTTATTTGTTTTGGCGCATATTTTTGACATTTTTAGCACCTAAAAATACATATTTCTCAAGTTTTTAGCACCTAAAGGTCCGAACCCTACTTATTACAATGAAACGAAAGAAAAACATTTTGAATAGAACTGGATTTACGGAGTGTGGAACTGTGCACCACATATCAACATTAAGACAAAATTAAAATATTAATTTTAATCTTGATTCGTCTAGTGTTCAAATTTCTAACGTATAGGTAAATCAAGTGGCTTAACCAAACCTTAACTTCAATCCATTTTCTTCAGTGACTGAAAAAGAGAATTCATCTATTTTCCTTGAAACCTCAGGTTTTGAAGGTCTGATTAAGTGCGAAGATTTAAAATTTGTCGTGAAGTGCGCACTCCTCTGAAGAGTGAATGGAAGAATACCAATCGCATTTGCATTCTAATGGGAAAGCTGGTCTTTTAAAATGGATCGCACATAGTAGCACAGTGAACATTTGGAATTTCGATTAAGAAAGAAACTGTAATGAAGGAAACGCAGGACAGAGAGAAAAATAGCTACATAAAAGGCTACCATTTCCCAACACCCCATTTGAATGCTCCCCTTTTTTTGCCCTGTCTTGATGGAGTGCTGGTACGAAAAACATGTTCGTTTGGGCCAATTGATTTTTGACATGGTACCTAATTGGCTTCCACTCATTACCGCAATTTTGGCAAGTGTACTGTGAAATTAAAGGTAATTTGAACGAAAAGAGTTTAACCTCCCTAATGCAATTAACGGTGTCTTTATCACAGACGTATTAGAGCAAATTATAGAAAGTTTACAAAGGCAACAGTGCAACAAATGTTTACTCATTCTCAATTTATTTCATTAGTTAAATAACTATTTTTTTATTTATTTATTTTACAGCGTAATACTATTCCTCAAGATAGCCTGGTTACCGATATATTAGACTTATTTCCACAAATGGAATGCTCTATGACGTCAGCGAGGAAATGTCACCTTGCTCCCGGCGCTCAGCTAGAAACTGACTGAAAAACGTTGCGTGGGTGGGGCAAGGTGAAAGACGAAGAACTAGGAATAGGAGGAATATGTACTCTACTTTGCACCCACTGTTTGTAAGGCACAAGGTCTTCCCTTCCTTTTCCTCTGCATCCTTTTCCTACAAATTTGTGAAACGGTGTTACGTCATACAACTGCGTTACGTCGCACGTAATTCTCTAGGTGACTGATGATGGAAACATTAACTACATCTTGACATCTTGTAACCACCATTATGTAACTATGCTGAATCGTTTATGACATCAAACAGCATGGGAAGCCTTTCGACTGTTCCATCTCGAAGTGCAAATGATCTTTCCTTGTTTTTCTAGTTTCCCTGTAATTCTATTTCCTTTGAATGATACTGTATAATCATAAACGGGATGAGAGTGTTACTCATTATTGAACTATATTGTCCGCAGTCCATTCTGTGTTTATTTACAGTGTAAGTTATATTTGTATACTAGGTTGATAGGAATATTTTCATTCCTTTCACGGTTGAACAATGTATGTCCAGCTAACATTGTAATAGTTGCATCTCAGTTGATTTTACCATTCTGGTGTCTTCTGAAGTCTTCTGAAATTAAGACGTATAGTTGTGATCCATACTAGAGTTTGGCATTGACATTCTATCTTATGTTTATAAGGCGAAATCCATGAAATCAAATGTATATCTTGAATTTTCATGGGAAAATCCTCTCTTCATTCTGAACGACTTTTCCCCAACTAGTAAACCGTAAGGGAATGACAAAACTTACTGAACAGGAAATGTAAATCTCGTTAAAGTACATAGCTTAAGTCAAATGCACTTTTTTGTGGAGTTAACCTTTATGAGCTGTTCCTTGATATTGGTTTGAATTCTCCAGTACCTATGCTATTCTCAAATGCTAAGTTGTTATTGTTCTTTTTTCCTCTCCTGGTCATACAAAGAAAAACTAATTTCAAAGACATCTTATAGCGACCCATTCTTAAAAGGTTTATCTGTCCCTTATATTCCTATATTGTCTTTGTGCTTACAAGGAAATAATATGTAAAAAACAATTTCTAAAAATGGTTATCTCGATTAACATAAAGTAGGTAGAAGAATCACCTTTTGTAAGAAAATGTTTAAAATGGATAGAGAAAATCTTCTGAATGTGGATAATATATGGGATGTTTTCAATAATGTATCACTTTTGCCATGTACCTTTCAAAATGATGAACTGAAATGACGATTTAACAAAATGCAATTTTATAATAAAATCCTTATTGTCTAGTATTTGTGTTGCCTCAATGACTAATATTTTATTTCTGAACACTTCTGTCTAGGGTTTGCACGGATGTTCTTTTGTGAGGAATTAAGTCACAGTTCTCTTGTTGTTTCCTGGTAATTAAAAATGGATTGTCGGTTTGTGCAATCCAAGAATCGAAAACGAGCAATGTGTCATTTGTAACATCAGACGATTCGTTTCTATTCGTCATCCTTTACGTTTTAGTAAAGAAAGAAATCAGATCTGTCCGGTTGGAATAGGTCTGTCGTAAATGGAGCTTCTCCCTTCTTTCTGCTTCTAGATGTTGCTATGCTCCTAGACATAAAGACATAAAGCCGTGAACCCAAAGTTGACTGCAATGCATTCCATGCCTACGGTAACTGCTACCAAGCGTTACACTGCTTTATTAAGCGAAAACAGCTCATTGATATCAGTAATAGTTAAGGATAAATTTCAGCCTGTTTCCATATGCTGCTTTTCACCATCTCACTTTCAACAGCATGTATTTCTCGCGTCAGAAGGCCTTCTGTGGCAGCAGACTGGCACTTACATCACACCTAACTATTACGGAATGGACTATTATGCAAATACTGGTGTGACTGCAAGCCGTTAAGTCGATGGTCACGGACCGAATTTAATGAGAACGACATGCAACTGGCAATTTTTGAATATTTTTCCCTTTGCGATCTGGGGAGCCTAACTCTTGTCATTTCAATCCATTACACGACAGAAATTCTCCTTGGTTCGTAACTTCCGTTTCCGGTGCAGCAGAATTAGCATCGACAAGACGGTGTGTGGCCAAGCGTTTTATGGGGTTCCTTAGGAAGCCATGTTATAAATATTACGAGACTCACTTCCGTGGTTGCTCTTGACTTTAGGGGAGTCACCCTCACTTGCATCGGATGATAAAACGAAGGAGGCTCTGACATGCAAGTTCGCCACGATCGATGGGACTCCTAAATATACAGGCAGTAAAGATGTCCCTACCTGGATAAACTTTAGTTATGTAACGGTTCTATGATTTGTCCTTGCACATTCAAGTGCTTGACTTAAAGGAACAATAGTAATAGTAGTAATTACAACAACAACAATAATGATGATGATGATGATGATGATAACACAGAAATATCAAATTGCTACCTTACTGAGTTAATTGTTTTTGTTTCCTTCGCCCTTTCCAATAGTATGAAACGCCTGAATCGTATTCGAAAGATGTTTTAAGGTTAAATAATCCTGAGGGTTTCAGCAAAGTATGTAGATATCTTATTTAATAAATAATTAATAAATGCCTTTGTCACTTTGTCCAGTTTTCACTGATACCACTGATTCTCACTATCACTTCACTGATGTTATCTAGTTCAACTTTGTGACTTCACTTAGTTCACAAATCATTTCCGTAATGTGATCTTGTTGTTTTCACTTTATTTCTCTTCGTGGCGTAGACGCGTAATGAAATATGCGAGAAGCACCTTTGTCTTCGGATGCTTCTTTCGCTGGGAAAACGAACACAAAACGCCTCCAATCTGTTGTAGTATCAGCACTTGTGCACTTCACAAGTTGCGTCGGAGAACATTGTGTCGCACCAGAAACGCACTCACTAACTCAGTGACTCTCGAGAACGCTCTCTTATATAGTCGCTGGAAATTTGCAAAATATTACTTATACAATTTTCTGGAGGCTGAGAGAAAGGAACTTCCAGAAAATTCTCGTTATCAATAGATAGCACTTCTGGTGTTTATACTGGGCGAGAGCAAAGTACATATGCTCACTTATGTTGTATGGTATGCTTGTGGAGAGCCTATGTCTGTTTTCCGTGTGCCTGCTCTTGTTAGGGCTTAATCTCCAATCAGGAAGGAATGTAGGCTTATTGTTTAGGTTTGTGGGTTGGGGGGGGGGAGGTGTCAGAAGGTAATGCTATTACTATGGGCTCATCAACGGTTGCCTTTTCAATTGAACCTACTTTTGTTGCTGCTTCGCTAGTGTCTTTCTATTTCCAAAAGTGATATGCACGTTTAAATTTTAATTTTGACCACTTACAAGGAGAAGACAGTAGATGCATTCAGCTCTATAGGATGTAGGTTCGTTTAGTACCTACGCTACTAGGGATTCCCTTATGCTAATGCGGGCAATCCAATAACGCCTAAAGTGGCGGTTTGTGAACAAGTAATTCCCCATTGATCTGACTAGAGGTTCTCATGAAAATTTAATCTAGAGCAGAAATTTTGAGCCCGACGTATACATACATTCTCCATGTTTGGGAGACCCGAGGGTTCATTTAGTAGCCTCACTGGAAATCGACAGTAGACGAAACACATGGATCGGGACTCCAATTCTTTATCTGTTGTAACTAGAGAAACCAGTATATTGCTGCCATGCACCACACTTTAGCAGTGGAATGATGAGAACCTTGAAAAGCCCTAACTATTTGAACAGACATGGTGGAACCTAGGACCACGTATAATGCCCGCCCCCCTAATCGGCTACATTGTTCCCTGCACATACTCACGAAAAGTTATGCTCTTGTCAAGAATAGCTCCTAGGTATCGAATGGAAAAGTTTCATTTTATCCTTTGAACCAGGAAGGCGAAAGTTGAGTGTCTACGGGGATCGTCGTCTGGTAAACAGGATGGCCTGACTTTTACCCGGATTCACGGATATCCGCCGCTGCCTGCGCCAGTGCCGACGAGGCGGAGGTGTCTATGAATAGCGTTGAAGAGGATGGGTAGGCGTCTATCTGTTTTGTAAAGCAAGACGTCATCAGCAAATTGAGGCATGTTGATGGCACGAAGTGCTGGAAAGTCTGCCATAAACATGCCAAACAGCATGGGAGATAAAACAGAGCCTTTGAGGACTCCGTCTCCTATGGGTTTTTGCGTTGATGTTTCCCCCGCAAGAGCGACAGTAAAGGAGCACTTACACAGGGAACTGCGCAGTATGTTGACAGTCTGTCCATTCAAGTCCACCTGGCCCGAGGCGAAGGAAGTAAAATGCACAAGCTGTGTTAAATAGCCATAGTGCAAGCTACGCCGCACAGTTCATACTTCTGTTGCTGCTAATGCTGCCGCCGCTATCCTGGACTGAAGATGCACTTTAATATGCATGGGTGAAGCTTAGTTTTTGGATGAATAGGAAGCGACACTAGAAATCACAGTCACAAAACACGCCATATATGTATGGATTAAAGAAAGGCGTTTGACAAGTTTAACGAAGCATATATGGGTATAACAGAAAATATGAACATGTTTTAGTATTAAATTAATTCAGTCTATAAAAACACGAATAAAAGTAAATGTAGGTTGCGATGCAGAAGAAATACATACCTAGGGTCACACTAAGAGTTTTGAGAATGGGCAACAATCACTTGTTATAGGTCAAAGCAGGTCTTCCTAGTTATATATTGAACTTAATGTGCAATCTTTGGTGCACTTCAGCACTGTACAGTATCAGCATTTCTGTGCATGTGCATGCAGGTGTTGCTTTACCATGCGTTAGTATGGACCTAAATAGAGAGCATTTCCGTGCAATGATTTTTATGTCTTCAGAGTTAGATTAGGGGAGAGATATTGCCTTGAACGACTGAATTCGCCATTTGGAGATCTTTGTCGTTCACATTCCACAATTTGTCTATGGTTTTCAAAGTTTAGAAGGAAAGATTCCCCCGAAAATGAACAGCGACCAGGGCGACCGGCTACAGCAATCCATGGATGGAAAATATGTTGCGGAAAGATAATCGTTGCATATATTAACATGTTCAAGAAGCCCTAAATATTGCATTGGCAGAGTGAAAAACATCCTTAGAGAAAAGCTTAAGATCAGGAAGTCGTTGTAACCGTCAGCACCTCACAAATGAGCAGAAAATTATTTCAGGAAATGATTGAAAGTTTTATGGGGGAAGTCCAAAAACATAATATCGTAATAGCTGATAGTGCTGAATATACCAATATGATCCAGAAACAGCGACAGACTTCGGTTGGGTCTTTCCAGGAGAGAATCTCCACATTAAACCGAGGCGAGGAAGAAGTGATGGCGAAGAAGATGATATCTTCGTTATTCTCAACTAGTGTCTATGTTCTTACAATTCCACTTATGGGACAAAAGACTGTCACTGCCAGACACAAGGCTTGCAAGAAATGAGAACAAAGCGTCCTAGGACTCGTCTGCATGAAATTTTGTTACACCGCGTCAACACTTCTGCCCACACTGCACTAGAAACAACCCAATTTCTGCATGAGTCAGAAATATAATAAAACATTCGACTTCAACGATTTGACTCACCAGCTGCAGTAGCTGCCTAAGAAGTGATCCTCTAAGAACAAACCAAGATATCAAACAAGGGTGTAGCTTATCAGCCGTGACGTTTCTTTTTAATGTCGCAACTGTTAGATTGTCGCTTCCACAGCACTGCCATAAAAATCCAATCGTGGAGTAGCCGCGTTTCTCCCGTAGATGACGATAAAACTTCCAAATAATATCATTACGTTACCCCTGCCTTTCGTTATAAAAGAAGCCCAGAATGATGCACCTCAGTACCTGGAACTTGTACATGTTCTTATACGTTCTGTAAATTTATGAAACCGCAATTTCGATGTCGGGATTTCACTGAAAGTAGATTTTCTGAGGCTTCCTCAACACAGAAAAAAATTAACACATTTTTAGTAAAAAAAAAGTTAGAGTATGTGTGTGTGTGTGTGTGGGGGGGGGGGGTTGTATAACTCTAAAACCAAATTAGGTCGTTTAAATACCAAACTTGGTTCAGAATCCTCCAGACACAAAGATTTTCAAGAAAGTTTCCCCAACCCACACTACCCTTTACATAGAAAATCTTTCAACATGTTTTATTTTATCAAAAGTGATTAACGATTTTGATTGAAAAGCTATACGTTTAAAAACTTTTCATGACAAATGAAATACACATCTAGAATTTTTTGAGAGTAACGCGTGAACCTCTTATAGTTCGCACGGAATTTTGTGTAATTTTTATAACTGATAATAAGGAGTAAGCAAACAAAAGTATACCACCTTAAAACACAGTTACTCTAAAAAACTTATTTTGGTACTAGCCATTTCCGAGATATCTGTTGTAAATGGTTTCAACGTCCAAAACGTTGCCATGTTTTGAAATGCTGTCACTTCAGTTGTTTCTAGTGATATCGTGGAAAGAGTATGCAATTTCTAGATCACCATAGACTGATCTGGTTTTCAGACATCTGACTATTGATTGGCTTCCTCTATCGCTTTGTACCTTGAACGAAATGTATAATGAATCTATTTCTCCAAAAGCGTATTTTGATTAACTATAAGGAGATAGAATAGTAAGCTTTCGCAAGGATAGTTTGTAGAAGTTATATGAAAACAAACGATAATGGACAGAGAAAGTCACGTTAACATAACAAATAGGATTTTTGCACTAGGAATCCGAAATCTCCCTAATCTATTCATTACGTGACCCAACTTAAGCTGCTAGAAGTATATGTTCTTCATTAATTCTGAAGTTTCCTGCTACTTGACACGTCCAACTGAAAAAATAACGTTGTATGTGTTATATCCACACGACTTTCTTTACCAATTCTTCAACAAACTATTTTTACGAAGGTTTACTTCACGTAATCAAGATGAACATTTGTGGAAATGTTTTTGTTAATGTTTCTTGTAAGTACAATGGGAATAGAGAAAAAGGCTTAAACGATAATCAAATGTTTTAAGAGCTGATTGCTATGTGATGTTTTTGAATTTCCATTTTCTTTGCATGATGAGAACAATAAAGGAATAACGATTTTTGTGTAGTAATACTTTGTCTTTATCTTACAGTTTGCCAGCTATTCAAAAGTCCTCCAAAATGAAGAGGACTTCAGAGGCAATTCACAGAAAATTCAAGATATATCTACGCTTCATTTATCATAAGAATATCTTAAACATATAGGTAGTATTTTAATCAAAATCCTCAGGGCCATTTTTGGGAAAATGTTCCATGAAAAGGGCAGTTTGGGGTGGGGGATTTTCTGGAAAATCTTCGTGTCACATCCTTGGACCGTGCACATACAGACACACACGCACACACAGAGACCTTTTTCTAAAATAAATGTTGTTTGGATTCAGAGTCTCAAAACGTATATTTCCGGCGAAATCTCGATATTGAATTTTTGGCTTCGATGGAATGCCTTCTCTACATACTTGTAAGCCTATCACAGATAAATTATGATAAAAGGTCGTAATAAATATATAGGTTTTATAATAAAAATTTAATTAGTGAGCCCTCTCCATGTATTAGGACTAGAAGTGGATCAAATTGAGAGGGTTGTAGGGTACTAGGAAGGTCAAAAGATATCAGCCTGAAGCCCACAAAAAATAACCAGCACGTCTAGTTTATAATTGGTCTCCTCATTCCCCCAGAATATCGTGATGAATCTATTCATTTGCCTGTGAAGAGCTGTCAAGATTAATTTCCGGATGTAAGGGGCAATCGGATGTATTTGTGCCCTCCAGGTATCTTGTTAACGGTCAAGGACTGCGCTCCATCAGAGAGAATTGAGTTCTCTTTAATCCAGCATAGCTATGTTGAGTGCAATTAAAACACGTTTTCACACAAATCGACTAGAGATAAAAGGATTTTCGAAAATGATTGTCATATAAATCCAATTTAATTGAACTGATATCGTATTCGCATTCGTACAACGTGCCACAGGATGTAAATTAAAAAGTAAAAGCGAAACTAATGAGGAAGGTTGAAATTTGCACGCAATTTCATTTGCTTCTTTCGGGATTTTATTCGCTTATTGGATTAATATGGAGCAAATTTTGCCAGTGTTATCAAATAATCAGTAGGTAATTTTCTCTCTCATTTCCAGTAATTATTTTCGTATGATGAATCATGCATGGTGGGGATTCAACTGTCACAAAGGACATATTAAAGGAAAATGATAAAATATGCAAAAATAGTTGGAAACGCATTGCTAATAGAGGTGCTGCCAAAATGGATATCTGAGATGTTAAACACATTCGGTTGCTTACATATGTATGGATGATATTGCAGCCCTGCATATTCAGAGTACGACTGGCTTTTTAAGTCTGAAGTGATTTTATTTATTGATTGGTCATGGTGACCAATATGGTACACAGACGACATAACAATTAAAGCTCTGCATTCACACAGAATGAAAAAAAAATCATAAAAAGAGTTATCTAATAATCGAACCAAAATCCTATATTTAAAAGTACTAATATGTGAAATATAACTTCTTATGGTCATTTATTAAATAAAGAAATAGCTGAAAATTTATAGCAGTGCTGGGATTTGGTTAACCTATCCCTGGAGCAAGAAGGATGCAATTGTGCCTTGTAGAGTGATGATGAGTTCCAGGTTCGAAGACCTGTCGTATTCCTGGAGCTGCCCTCTGTGTCTACGCAGAGTCCTCTTTCCTTTCAACAAGCATGTTAGGCACCACCACACGCCACGAAGTCTGGTAGCACACTTGAAACATGAGAAGGAAACGGATGAAAGAGAAATGATAGGAAGGAATTAGTGGTAGATGAGAAACCACCACAGCATTCGCCTATCGGCCAAGGGGAAACACGGGAAAACCAGGGGAAGTGAACCCGGAATCTCCCTAATGCGAGCCTCACACGTTACAACTGAGTCACCTCGCTCCTGCCTATTCATGTAATTATCTTAATAAATCCCTTTCGAGGTTACGAGTTTCAACAGATAAATTCGTAACGGTTCGCGGGATTACCTACCTATGATAAAATGTATAGCAGAAACACCTGGATTTGCACCACTGTGTTGCCAAAAGCCTGGCAGCTTATTTTTGTTGCTCTTGGGTAACATAAGGTCTGTTTTAACGATAGTGGTTAAGTCGTAAACAAAACGTGTTGCGTTTTACAACCAGGAAGAATCTTCTTCCACCCATCTTCACTGTTTACTGTAATAATGTTTAATGTCTCGCATGTGACTAACTTTATTAACATCTTTAAGGGTGTATAATGTACTGAATAGTAAGGGTAACCTGCTCAATATAACTCTGCAAGTTCAGGGGTTTTAACGCTTCCATCGCATATTATACTTCAGTAATGCCTTTAAACCTATATTCGTAGTTAATGCAGTGAAAGAAAATTGCAATAAATATTGCATGCATACATACAGGTTTATAGCCGTTTTACCCAGCGTTGCTCGGATATTATTACTTTCTCTATCACCCTTAGTTAGATGACTAGGTGTTGCTATCCACTTGTATCTTAGTATCGAGATTTCACGGTATTTTTATGTCCTCTTATTAAAGTTTCGCACGCAAATACCAAACTTGGTATTCAAGGCCCCGAGAATATCAGGCTATTTGAGAGATCCCATCTAGAAAAACAAATATTTACAAAGAGAGAGTAAAACAAGGATATACAAAGTTACAGTTATACCAATAATGATATATGAAGCAGAAACACGAGCGGATAATTGTTAGACAAGACAGTTAATAAAAACAAGGGAAATGAATACTTTAAGAACAATCATAGGAAAAACTGGGTTAAGTTCAGACTGAAGATATAAGACAAGAATGTGATATAAAAGACGTAGTCAGATTTGTGAATATGAGGAAAAGGGAATGGAACAAGCATATGTATAGAGCAGATAGTAATAGATGAATTAAAATAGAAATCAAAAGCCTGAAGGGAGAAGAGATACAGCGTGTCCAAAAATAAGATGGAAAGATAGTGCTGCATCTCCGTCGGAATCTGCGTGAAGAAAAACAGCCATTAGCCTATATAAAAGAACAAGAAGATATTTAAGGCAAAACATCTGTAAAAATTAAAAAATAAATCCAGCTTTCTTCTAACCGTTCTGACATTTTAATTTCTCTACTACGTGCAATAAGCAGAGGAAGTATTGTATTGCACCTAAAAATTCTATACTGAGCATTTTCCGAAAATACGTGTTTTGAGATTCCCTGAAACCAAAAAATCATTTTTAGAAAAAGAGGTGTGAATGTGTATGGGTGCGCGTATGTGTCTGTGATCAGGATAACTCAAAAGCGAAAAATCGGTTAAATACCAAGCGTCTTCCAAGGATTCGACTCAAAGATTTTCTAAAAGATCCCCCAATCTCAAACTACCTTTTTCATGGAATATTTTCGAAAATTTGTATTTTCTCTAAAATGTCTCAAACGGTTTTGATTGAATAACTGTATGTTTAAGATATACGACAAATGAAATGTATACAGTTGAACCTGACTGATGCGTACCTATATCACGGGGAAGAGAGAAGATTACTTATAACTCACAATTACTTACAACTGAGATTTTGATAATGTATCATTTTTTTAAAAAGCAATACCGTGGGCCTATATGTGTAAAACTTTACAAACAAAAATATGTATGAAGAAAACGTTATTTTCAACTTGGTCTTCCTTTAAAGAAGTCAGTTAATTTGTCTTGTTTCACTTTTCTTGCATTAAGTGCAAACACCTCATTTTGTTACTGATGACTGTACGTAGCGTGGTATAAACAATTCCTAAGTCTGAGCAACTTTTGTTTTAGCTTTGTGTGGATTAAGTTCCACCACTCGTATGAATTTTACTTTCTGACCTAGGTGTAACATTTCCTTTTTCTGTCCTCCATGGCTGATTAAAAGCAACTGGAACTGAAAGACAAAACCGCTGTTCAACAATAAACACCAGATACCGAAAATGTTTGTTTATTTCTGGTATGTTGCTATAACATTGTCGCGCCGAAAGCCACCCGCTCAGGTTGTCTTTGTCAACAGGGATAAGGGAAATACGCCTTGAGTTTCTCTTAAGATATAGTACGTCGTATGCTTCATTATAATTACTTAAAACTCAGTTGTGTTTCACTGAAATTTAATATGTACAACTGCGAATTCGTATAAATGTATTACGTAAAAATAGGGTTTTATTAACACGTTTCTAAATTACATTTTGCTGGGACCTACAAAACTGTACGTATAAATGCCAATTACGTAGAACTGGGTTACCTATAAAACAGGTCCAACTGTATATGCCATTTTCTGGGAATAGCCTGAAGTCCTTTTCATTCTGGATGACTTTTGCACAAGTGGCAAAGGATAAGAAATAGATAAGTGGAAGACGATTTGGGTTATCTCTTGCGGTTTACTACTTGTGCAAAAGTTATTCAGAATGAAGAAGACTTCAAAGGTTATTCCCAAAAAATTCAAGGTATAATTTGATTTCTCATACAAATATTTTACATATATGGTATTTTAATCAAAGTCGTTTTGGAGAAAATCAATTTTTTTAAAAAATTAACCCTTTAAACGATAATATACGGTGAAGGAATTTTCCTCAAAATGTTCGTGTCGTATCCTTGGAAGATGTTTTACCAAGATATTTAACCCACTTTTCGTTTGTGAGCTATGATGTTCACAAACACTCACTGCCTTTTCCCTAAAAATGCTTTGTTTGGGTTCAGGAGATCTCAAACTCATATTTCCAGTGAATATCGATAACAAATTTTTAAGTGTACTTACTGCACGTAGTACGAAAAGTAAAAATCTGATGTGTTGCACTCACGTGACTTTCTCTACTCTTGTACTAACCATTCTCACAAACTATTATTCCTGTCTTCTTCGTGTTAGTTGAGATAAACATTTGTACAAATTATTTTTTTGCTTATTTCCTTGTAGGTGCAAGGGGAACATTAGAATACAGTAGGCTAAATGCGATAGTCAAATCTTTTAAAGCTTTGAGATTCCGTTCTCTTTGCACACTTAACATATACAAACATGAACAACGATGTTCCATTTCACGAAAGACCTAAGTTTTTCGAAACTCACCCACATAACAAGAAATATCTCCGAAATGGTTTACTTTACAAGAAAATTTATTTGGACATATGTATTTTAGCAAGGTCTACATTTTTTGTATAGTATGATTTGGTCTATCTCTAACGGTTTACCAGTTATGCAAAAGTCGTCCAGAGTAGATACGACTACAGGGGTTATAGCCAGAAAATTCAAGATATACATTTCATTTGTCATAAGAATATCTCAAACATATGTCATTTTAATCAAAATCGTTAGAGCCATTTTCAAGAAAACCAAGATTTTCGAAAAGGTTTCCGTGTAAAGGGTAGCTTAGGGTGGGTCTGTTTCCTTCAAAATCTTCGTGTTGCATCCTTGAAAGACATTAAACCTAAATACCAACTTTGTTTTTTAAGCGACTTTTCGTTTTTGGGTTATGCTGGCCAAAGACACACAGACACAGACTGAAACACAGACTCTCTCACACACACACACACACACACACACACACACACACACACACACACACACACACACACACACACACACACACACACACAAACACGGACCTTTTTCTAAACATGCCTTTTTTGGATTCAGGGGTCTCAAAACATATTTCCGGTGAAATCTCGACATATAAGTTTTGGGTGGAATACAATACTTCCCCTACTTACCAGTAGAGAAAGTAAAAAAGTGGAGCTGCTGGCTTTAGGAAGTTGTGTCACATGACACAGCTCACCATATCAATAGATTGTATATATAATTTACACAATTTCATTTTATTATAACTATTATTAAGAAGAGTTCTAAAAATGGAAAATATATTGTGACAAAAACAACAAAAATCCAGTCTGGTTACTTTTCTATCACTTTGTCTTCTAAAATTTTACCACAAATACACAGTTTTCTTGTCGTCGTTAACACAGTCTCGGGCTATCACAACTCGCAACTGTTCTTCTCATAACCTTGCTCTGTCCTTTCAATGTCTTTTTTCACTTTCTCTGTCTCTTATACACTAAACTACGGCATTTCAATCTTTCGACGCCCCCACGTAGCTTTCATGACGACACACACGCACAGCTGTTTTACACTCGCTGACACACTGACAGACTCGTGACTGTAGTTCTAACTCTAAAACTAAACTAAACTCACTCTGTTGTTCCCTCGTATCCGTATATATTGGGAATGACGTCACAGTGATCTTTTTTGAGGTCCCAAATACGCACCGGAAATGGCTCAGCTAGAAGTCTCAAGAAGGCGCTAGAAAATTCTCTTTTGTTTCTGCCGCTTAGAGTCACGTACACACAAACAGTTGCGCGATACAGCCTGACCTTGAACGCCCTTTTTTCTTTTTCCTCACCGGCGCAGCACGTGGTGTGAGACAGCCCGGCCCCCGTCCGTCTGTTGCTGCGCGCCGAGCCCAGCGTCACAATATGAAAATACATATAAGAAATAAAGTGGCGATTTATTTAAACCACTCAACTCTCTCTCACTTAAGGCATTCTTGCAACATTTGACTGATAGTTTTGAAAGATAACCTTTGGGTAGCGGAATTTCGTCCCGCAGGAGTTCTTTTACACTTTACATATTTCAGAAACATTACTTTAAGAGAGGGGGAGAGGTTGGAGAGAAATGAGGAATAACGCGAGCAAAGCTCATGTTCTGGAAGTTAGATAAATGATTCATCTTGTCTCTGTACCACTTCCCGCTTCTTGCCAATTTCATTACTAACTTGTAAATTGCAGCATAAAAACGTGCTACTTGAGACTGGGCCCAAGGCGAGTCCGTCGCCTAAAAGGTTCTTCTTCCAGCTCCCTTGTTGTCATTAACGGCAAAGGTCATGAATCACTGTTTAGACCCGGGGCTTTGTAGCCCTCTTGGCATTATCCTGTCTGGAGTCTTTGTGTTTCTTGCAATGCAAGGCAATACAGCAGTTTGTTTATAATTAGTTGGAAAGGGGAAGCGACTTGGAAATGTCAAGATGCTCGTCTTGGGGAAGTGCAGCCCAGTGAGGAAGTATCAAGAGGGGAGTTACGAGACTTAAGTTCACTACAAGTGGGTACTACGCACGTTTGTACCTAGGTAGGATGTCAGGGTGCTCCTCCTTGAGGCTCCCTTCCATCATCATTGGTGTCGTTGGTAGTCTCTATTGTACAGCCATGGAAAATGATTGAACGGAGAGCAGAATAAATGCTGCGTTCGTCTCGTTCTCTTCGAAGATAGTTTTGGCACATGTACAAAGTGAGTCAAAGAAAATCTGACTGCACCTCGCGTCTGTGTCACATTATTTATCGTTGTACGAAGCCTTGAACATTTCATTGGTAGCTATAGGCCACGGTGCAAGGGTGTACCACTCCGTCTGGTAAATACACGTTAGTAACCACAATAAAAGAGAAAGAGGTAGAGTGAGTGCATTCAGTTCGCCACAGAGACGACTTATCATGATTAGTAGCCATACCTTATCGTCTAGTACGGGACACGCCTTTGAAGTGGTTAAAATCTAAGGCGAAAACCTGATGAACACCCCCGCCTCAAAAGACCCCAGAAAAGGTACAAGATCCGTCCAAGATTTTCTTTGGCGCTTTTTGTGTCTTCTAGAAGCTCTAGTGCTGTCCGATATCCTCGCCACTGCATGTTATTAATATTCGTTCCACTTATCTTTGCTTGTCGATGTGATCAGTTACGTATATAAATATATAATAAACTTTCTGTGTTGTATATTGCCACTGTAACTAAGGAAGGCACTTCGCTCTAAAGGAGGATGGAAGACATATGGTGTTTAATATTAAGTTACACACTGTTTACAATGAATATGGTGTATATCACTCCTTTATTCATAAATAATATTGTTACCCACACAGATGATAATTGCAGTTTGTAATATTTTGTGCTATATTTTGTTTTAATAAAAATTGGAGGAATTGATCAGTGATTTCAGGTAAATGATTTAAAATCTTATTTAGCGGTCCGTACGTCAATAGCGTTTCAGAGTTTATAAATGTGTATAAAAATCATTAGTATCTTACCATAAGTCTCCTCTACTATATGTTTTACACTTATGTAGCTGTAATAACTGTTTTGGTATGCATTACCTAACGCATTTTAAATATTCATTATTACGTAGCACTTCCACACGCACTAAACACTTGGATTATCCTGCAGCAACTGCTAGCTTCTTTAAGTTTTGGGAAGTGTCGCTTCTAGGTTTGGTTTATAGACATTTTTATTTAAGAATGATTGGCTCCAGACGTGATGTAGTTGCCTGCCTCCAAAGTGGTCCGTTAGCTTTAAATTGCCACCGAAATTTCTCGAAAAGGGAGTCTTTGTTAGAGAAGCTGCACAGACCTTGAAGCTCTATTGTTCTCTGCCTATCTCTCTTCCCATTTTAACTTTGGTGATAAACAAGTGCCGACTTAAGCCTTCTACTATCTCATATCTTCGCCGGCCTTACTTTAGGTAGCAATGTAAACAAAGTGCAAAATTGTATCATTCCGCGGGTCTCTATGATTGGCGGAAATAAGGCGCGACTTAATATGTGCGTTATATGAATTGTCATCGCCACATCAGGCTTCTGGCTTTTGAACTTTGTATTACATAGGAGCGTCACTGCCATCTAGCCGCTTTTGCTTACAACCATAGAAGGAAGTGAGCAAGCGGATATGTTCTACACTCTTAGTAAAATAAAGAATAACACAATTATGGTGTTGGGTATTTCTCACAGTATTTTACAAATATGATTAAAACATTCGCTTTTTACCACTTCGTAATGGATTTCCTTCGCAATGCTTTACGCACTCCAGGATAGACGCCATTTTGAACAAAGTATATGTTCTGTTCCTCCACTTCCTTATGAGTGCACGCAAATACATTTCGTATCGCTGATACATATGTTAATAATAATAATGCATTTCATATAAATGTATTCCATTTATTCTTGCTAGAAGCTTTTCAAGGTGTTTTTGTAAATACTTTTTGTAGTTATTTTAATTTTAACACCATTTTACAAGTTAGTTAACGGACTATATTTTCATTCTCTTTTGCTGACATGGAAGTTGTGCGGTTCAATGAAGAGTTACTCAAACACGTGCTATTGCTTACATTGCTGGCTAAAGTAAGGCTACTAAGGTATAATAATTTGTTTTAATATAGTAAAAAGAGTTATGTACACGTTTTAACTTACGTAGCTATCAGTTGTAAATATATAATAGATATTATTATTATTATTATTATTATTATTATTATTATTATTATTATTATTATTATTATTATCATTATCATTATCATTATCATTATCATTATCATTATCATTATCATTATCATTATCATTATCATTATCATTATCATTATCATTATCATTATCATTATCATTATCATTATCATTATCATTATCATTATCATTATCATTATCATTATCATTATCATTATCATTATCATTATCATTATCATTATCATTATCATTATCACTATCATTATCACTATCACTATCACTATCACTATCACTATCACTATCACTATCATTACTATTATTACTATTATTATTATTATTATTATTATTATTATTATTATTATTATTATTATTATTATTATTATTATTATTATTATTATTATTATTATTATTATTATTATTAAACAACCGACTACCTCAGCTAAGATGGTGCTATGTTAATTATATATTAAACCTAGCAATGCCGAGCCTTATTCCAGAACTTAAGCTACCAACGGAGGGGGGGAGGGTTACTTCGTGACCACCACTAGTAACAAAATGTCTGTGCAATTTTTAAAACAAATTTATTTTAAAATTGGGTTTTATATCTTATCATGTTTATAAAGGTAATATTTAACATTGTTTAATTGTTGCTTTTTTACGTTTTTACATCAATCACGTTACACCGACGGGGCAGTACTTTAAGAGCACCTTGACATTTCAATGTTTCTTAAAAAGACCAACAATAAAAATGTTGAAACAATTACGCAATTCACTTGTAGAAACAGTGATTGACAATAACTATTAACTGCATGACTTTAATAAAAAAATTAAGAGATAGTATTTTAAAATTTACAGAAGATGGGCGTAAAGTAGCCCCCCCCCCCCTTGGTAATTTTAGGGTTAATGTATATCATAGTTCCTGTCACAATATATGGCATATATTTTATCAGGCCTCGAAGTTTCAGCTTTCGTCACATTGTTTGTCTTCCATAAAATGTAAATGTTAGTATGGCAAAGTAACAAAGGATCATGCACCTGTCACCATGCTTGTTAGGCGGCACGAAGTTTCCGTCTTGTAGATTAGCTCACAAAGACGCCTAATCTGAGATGCAAGGCCTCGAGACAATACAAATGATACGCTGTGCTGTAGACGATATTAACACCTTCTGATGATGATAACAATACCGCTTCGGGTAAGGATTTGCATGCAAACATCACCTTGCCGCCGTTGATTACATGATGGATTATCGCCGTCGGCTTTCTCTCGATCCTTCATTCTCTACACACCCTGGGGAAAAAGATGGTTACAATGCGCAGTGTCTTTAGAAATGTGCTGGCGATCCGTCTTCATCAGATCTCCCGGGAGTACAGTACTGCAAGAAATTAAATACAGCATATATAATTTCTTCTTTCGATACTACATACTTACGGTAGCGGAAGCATTGATTTCATCCCAAAAATTGGATAGCGAGATTTCATCAGAGATACACGTTTAGGGACTCCCTAAATCCCACACTCCAAAATAGAAAAATGTCTGTTTGTGTCTGACTGTGAACAGCGTAACTCAAAAACAAGAGTTGGTTTAATACCAAACAAGGTACTTAATTTCGGGATACGATACGACCCGAAGAGTTGCGAGAAAATCCTCCCACTCAAACAACCTTTTTACATAGAAACTCTTCCGAAACTTTATTTCCTCAACATATTTCTAACGATTATGATTAAAATTGCATATATTTTAAGATATTTTCACGACAAATGAAATGTATATCTTGGATTTTCTGTGAATTGCCTCTGAAATCCTCTTTTTTCTAAGTAAGTTTTGCATTCTGCTCAACTGTAAGAAATACACAAAATCTTATCGCACAGAAAATGTAGATCTGTTTAAATTGCACAGTATATGTTCTCTTTGCCTTGTTTGACTATTCCTTGTTATCCGTTTGATGTTTTCTACATTTATGCTTTCCTCAAATAGGATTTAGTTATTCATTTCTCTCTTCCCCTCCCTCCCATGATCATACAGAGAGAATTGAAGCTCTTAAAAGAGTTGAAGTTTCCTATATTGACCTATTCCCATTGAGGAAATATGAAATAAGATAGTGTTCGAAATGCTTAGATAAAAGAATAAGGTTTGTAATAATAAGTTGCACAATAATGAGTAGAGAAAGTATTTAAGTGCAACACGTCACTTTTTTTTTTTATTTTCATAAAAATGGCTCTAACGATTTTGGTTGAAACAAGGCATTTGCGGCACAGGTAAATTGCAGGTACATCATACATTTTCTATAGTAGCCTGTGAAGTCCTCTTAATTTAGAACGAATTTTGTATACTTTTATGTAATTAGTATACGTTAAGTAATAGAAAAAACGTACTTTAGAAAAATGTAAATTTTTTAGAACACAATTTATTTAAAATAATTTTTGTGACACTAGCCATTTCCGAGATATTCATTATATAATGGTTCGATTTTTCTCTTTCCATTTATTTGCCACCTCTAAGATCTATGTCATAGCGCCGGCTTTCCCTTGGGAACAATTGAGGCAATGATGTTCACTCGTTTACTGTTTGTATTAATCTTTGTGTTATCTTTAAATCCATAAGTACATTCTTACTCTCTTTCACACTTCTAGACTGTAGGAAACCAAGGAATAATTCTGGCTAAAACCACTCCTCCCTCCAGTTGAACCCAGTATGTCTGGAAGTGCTAACCACCAGAAGACCACATGGACAGTCGATTCGATTTGTTCAATACTTTGCCATTTTTAAAGACCTGTCGATATTCAGTTCTTTCTCGGGGTTGCATGGAAGGTATGTGGACTTTTAAGACCAGTATGTAGGGTCCAGTTCTTAAACATTTTACTCTCGCTGTTCCCATTGTATCTATAACGAAATATGTAATGTAGCTATTTCTGCCAAGATTTATTACGATTAAAATGATACAGGCAGAAAAATACAGTTCCATAAGGATTTTTGCATACCCACTATAAACGATGTAGGTAGAGAATGTTATGTGAATGTAAATCAGATTTTACAAGGCGGAAACCAATACTTTGTAGAATTACCCTGTCCATATGACAATATTTAGAAGAGCAGTAATAAAAACTTTCTTTTGGGTATGTTAATAGAATTTCAAACATTAAAGGTTTAATGCAGCCAAACTCGTGTACGCGTATTATGTTTATTGTGTGATCGGAATATTTCTCATATAGTAGACAATAGAAGGAATGCAAAAGCTTACGTTTTCACGGCTGGCGAGTTTCCGGGCTCATTGGCCGTGGTGCAGTAGATGATGAAGCACCTAATGTTTCACCGGTCTCTTTGTCGGGCATCCTCAGAGCCGGAATAACAAGAGTCGATTACCTCCGAGCATGCCCGAGGAGAGAGTGTTAAAGATTCTGCTTGAGTTACACCTGAAAGCGACCGAAGTAAAAGAGGTAACAACACTATCCCCGTAATCAGTTGGCACTGTAAATGGCTGTGGGATGAGGAAGACCTTAAGACATGTGCGATACTCTAAGTCATTGGGAGGGTAAGTTCTACAAACAGGAGGTTAATCCGTTGAAAAAAGAAATAGTTTCAGCTGAGCACTATAGTTTTCGTTGCACGAAATGAAATGCCGCGGGGATTTACTAGAAGCATTACTATATTCGCGTTTCCAGAAATAGGAGTACCTGTATGCAGCTCCTCAAATTCTCCCGGTGATTGTTTACACGAGATGAATTACTGCTTGAAGCGCTATGGCGCGATTTGTTGTGATGAGTATGGTGTCAAATGTGTAGTTTACATGAAACTATATGGGTGCATTAACATATTAGTTTGCTTATAAGTGAACCCATCTCTTATTGCAAATAATGGTTAAGGGGAATTCTATAAATAGCATTGCCCTTTCTAGGATTCTTGCATATAAAATACTTGGTATATCTCTACGAAACTATTTTTTCAATAACTTACATGTTCTGTGTAAGGGGAACACTTACTCTAAAATGAAACCGAGCAAAGTAACGTGTGTGACTCGCTTTCGGGAGGTTCTGGTTTCGATTCCAAACCACGCGTTCTTCGTGGTTTCTCTGTAGGGGAATTGGGGTGGTTTCTCTTCTACCACGACCCTCCTGTCCCCCACTTCTTGTTATTATCATTTCCTTCATAACTATTTATTTCAGGATTGAAGGACCAGGCAACGGTGTTCGACGTGTTGCGGCTGGGCGGTGGAGTTGCGCTATGTAGAGCTTTCTCCCTAGCAATTACTCAACTAAGTACCTTCTCCGCGTGCTCAAGGGCAGGCACCCCTTCAAGGGACCCCTGTGGGTAAAGGGCTTATGGGTGTTCTTCGGCGTCGGCAGCAGGTGCATTCGACCTGGAAATCTTAAGGACCCCGTCGCCGAATCTGGTCGCCCTTCGAGTCTGTCTCCAAAGCTTCCTCCCATGTTATAAGCACAAAGGGTCACATGATCCATGTGCGGTGCTTTGCCCCATAATGAATGCATAAAACAAATTAAGAAAACATAGTGGTTAAAAATCAATTATAAATAATGTGAATATTTTGTGTAACATAAGATAAGGAAACTTTCCAGAAAATCCGTTTGTACAGAGAAGTTTGCTACCCGGACGAAGTTACATTTCAACAATTAGACTTTAGCAATAAACATAGCAAAATTCCATAATATAATCAGAAAAGAAAAAAAAAAAAAAAAAGCATACAAACAAAAAGCACAGGTAAACTTAACAACATGTGTGCGTGAGATCACTGTAAAACAGAGACAGAGCTTACAAACCATAGAAGTGACTTTCTTGGCTTAACTTGAGAACATTAGTGATTTTATTTTCGTACAACGTGTATGTAAGTAAATAATTAGAATATATGAAACACGTTTTAACGTGAAGTCTATGCTTCAGTTTCCGATCATCAAGAGACCTACTTCTGACGATCTTTGCAGACAGGTAGCCTGCGACGAAATGTAGTTGTTGCTCATTAAAATTATAAGTAGCGCGAGTTAATGAGAGGTACTTTATAGAATTCGGTGAATTAGTTCAAGATCTGGTTGTAAGGGATACCTGGATAGCCGCTTTCAGTTTTAATCATTAGTGCAACTGGAATAAATCCAGCTAAAATACCAATCGCGTGGCTTACTCATTTGCTTTCATACTCTGTTCCAGAATAGCTAGACATTGACAGGTCGTTAAAAACGTCTAGAAGAGAAAAGGACCTAAGCCGCTGAAGATGGGCCAGCGAAGGACTTAAGGCGATCATATACGATACATCGTACAGTACCACACAAGGTATCCCATAAGGACACCTCCGCCATATCTGGTATTATTAAAGGCCAGCTATGTTTTAAACCATTCCTTAAATGCCCTTTTTGTCGATCTATGTGTAAGATAGCATCACGGTTTAAACCTTAGTGCACGAAATACAGTGCGTTTGTTTAATCGTGGGGCCGCGAATCGCGTATATGCGTGCTCCGGTCCACTGCCTATTACATTGCGGATCACATAACTCTCGCGTTACTTACCCATGGGTGATAGATAATAAGATGTACAGGCATGGAAAAATTGATTGAGCGCACATGCAGCTGAGTTTATTTTTAATCTCTGTTCCATATGTTATCATTTGTCTGACAGAAATATGTTGGAAATATCGACCTGTGTAAGCCGCCCTGCAGCACGACGTGAGACATAGAAATATTCTTCTCTCCTAATGCGCTCAACCATTTTTTCCATGGCTTTAGTATAATGAGTAGTAACTTGTTATAACTGATGTTGAAACAGGTGTCTATTTACAGAGAGTGAGAGAGAGAGAGTGAGAGAGAGAGAAGAGAATAACGAAATCCTGTTTCAGAAAACTTGTATGAGTATATAAAAATTCAAAAAATGGTAAGGAATAATTCAAGAATGCTAAAATAAAAAATAAATAAAAAAAAAGAATTAACAAAATAAAATAAAAACAATAAAATAAGGACAGATTGTGCGCTTTAACTACATCTACATTTTTATGTAGTTAGCTTTGGTCTATCTCTTACAGTTTACCAGTAATGCAAAAGTCCTCCATGGTGAAGACGGCCTCAGAGGCTGTTCCCAGAAAATTGAAAATTTACATTTAATTTGTTATGAACATATCTTAAACATATGGCAGCTTCATCTAAATCGTTAGAGCCGTTATTATTGATAAAGCCAAAAATTTCGAAATATGTGGCATGTAAAGGGCGAGGAGAATTCGCTTTAAAATTTTTGTTACATCTTTGGAAGATAGTCAACTTAAATACCAAGTTTTGTATTTATCCGACTTATTTTTCTGCTTGAGTTAAAGCACACACACACTCGCTGACCTTTTTCTAAAAATCTTATGTGTTCCACTCACATGATTTTCTCTACTCTTGTACTAACTATTCTTACAAACTCTTATTCCCCAACTTCATGCTAATCAAGATAAACATTTGCAGAAATTATCTTATTACTGATTTCCTTGTAGGTGCAAGGGAATATGGGAATACAGCCGACTTAGAACGATAATCAAATATTTTAAAGCTTTGAAATTCCGTTGTCTTTACACGGCCAAGAGATAAAAAAGTGAATAACTACCTTCCATTTGAGAAAAGTTTAAGTGTTCCAAAACTCACACAAATAAAAAGGAATTTCTCGGAAATTTTTCACTCCACATAAAAAATGCATTTGGACATAAGTTGTGTTTTAACTAGTTGTACATTTTTTGGTGTAGTAAGATTTGGTCTATCACTTACGATTTACCAGTTATGCAAAAGCATCAAGATATCCAGAAAATTCAAAATATACATTTCATTTACATTAAAAATATCTTAAACATACGGGTATTTTAGTTAAAATCGTTAGTAAAGTTTTGAGAAAATCAAAATTTTCGAAAAATTGACCATGTAAAGGGTAGTTTAGGGTGGAGGAATTTTCTTCAAAATCCTCGTGTCGCATCCGTGAAAGCTATTAAAGGTAAATACCAACTGTGGTTTTTAACCGACTTTTCGTTTTTGAGTTCAGAGACAGATACACACGGACCTTTTCCTAAAACTGCTGTTTTTGGATTCAGGAGGCCTCAAAACATATATTTCCGGTAAATCCTCAATATAGACTTCTTGGGTGGTTTGCAATTATTACTATACGTAGTAGAAAAGGTAAGAGGAGTAGGTTTCTCTACAGCTAACGACTTAATGCTTAAGTATTGTGCATTACGGTATCACAAACTGTCATGCATTTCTCTGATGGTTGTCAAAGCACAAGTGCCTTTATAAAAACTGCACAATTTCCGCTAATTAAAAAAACGCATCAACGATGGCGTTTGATACCCTACGTCTTTTTATCACACAAAGCTTTTCTTGCTGACATGCAGTGTACTACCAGAAAATTCATAAAAAGGGAATAGAAAAAGTGACGAAAAGAAAAAGGAAAGAAAAATGGTGTTCCTCAAAAAGTGTATTAAACATCATTGATATTACTAATGGCATAAGTAATCCCGAATTTTGTTCTTTAAAGTTGAACATACCCGCTTTTTGCAGAATTATCCCTATTGTAATACAAAACTTCAACACATTCAGCACAATTTATATAGCGCGCACATAAATGTACACGCATAATTTTGTAGAGGAGCAATATTTCATAATGTTTGTGGATTGCTACTTTCTCCTCCTACACTCCACGCAATGAAAAAATATACGCAGCTTCTTGAAACTTTTAGCAGAGCTTAGTTGTAGAAACTGTCCGAGAGTTTTTCTCTGCGATTTAATGCTTGTAGGAAGTGTAATTCCTTTCTCCCTATAATGCACTATTGTGTTCGTTCTGCGTAAGATATGTAACCCTGAAAAACTTTTATTTAAAAACCTGATGTGTTAGATTCACACAAATTTGTCTCCTGCTTACTCTTTTTACTTTCGCCGCTATTACATATAGTAAATACAGGAAGTGTTGCACTCCACCCAAAAATTCGATGTCGAGATTTCACCGGAAATATATGTTTTGAGGACCTCTGAATCGAAAAAAAGCATTTTTAGAAAAAGTTCCACCTATGTGTGTAGGCGTGTGTGTGTGTGTGTGTGTGTGTGTGTGTGTGTGCGTGTTTGTGTTTGTGTGTGTCTGTGCCTGTGCCTGTGCCTGTGCCTGTGAGCAGCATAACTCAAAAACGAAAACTCCGTTAGAACCAAAGTTGGTATTTACGTTGAATGTCTTTTAAGGAATTTTGATGAAAATTCCTCCACCCTAAACTACCCTTTACAAGCACAATTTTCCGAACATTTTGATTTTATCGAAAATGGCAAAAGCGATGTATATTTTGAATTTAGTGGTTATAGTCTATGTAGTACTGTTTACTTTTGATGAATTTTGTATAACAAATCTTGTTTGTTTCCCCGGCGCGGCAGCACACAAGGGGCCAGGGCCTACCGCCCAGCCGCTGCGTCCCCCACCTCTGCCCACTACAGGCGTCATTGGTGAGGTGCAGTATTGGAGGGTGGGACGTGGTCAGCGCCCCGAGCCCTCCCGGCCGGTTATGCGGTCTTCTAGACCTGGGGCCGCTACTTCTCTATCAAGTAGCTCCTCAATTGGTCCCCCCGGGACCTAACGAGGCTGAGTGCACCCCGTGCCAGACCTCCCAGAGGGGATAAAATCCCCATGCTGGTACCGGGGATCGAATCCGGGTCCTCCGCGCCAGAGGCAAGCGCGCTACCAACTGCGCTACGGAGGCGGTCATAACAAATTTTACTATACAAAAATATAGATCTTGCTAAAAATCGCAATTCATGCCCAAATAATTTTTTTGTAGAGTGAACCATTTCGGAGATATTCCTTTTTATTTGTAATTGTGAGGAACATAAGCAATAAGATAATTTCGGCTAATGTTTATCTCAACTAACATGAAGAAGATAGAGGAATAAGAGTTTGTAAAAATAGTTTGTGCAAGAGTAGAAAAAGTCATGTGAGTGCAACTTATCAGATTTGTAATATCTTACTGCATTTAAACCCCGCCTGTAACTGTTCATACTGGTGGTTGCTGCATCATATTGCTTATGGGCAATGGTATTAACTTATTTCACAGTGGGTTTGAGTCTTTCGGCATTTTGTGCATTGAAGTCACATGCACATTCATACTTCCTGACTCTGGGGAGGTTAGCGAATAATTTTGGGTTCAGAAAAGTTCACACTCCCCGGATGAGAATCGAACCTGGAACTTCTTGCACACGAAGGAAGCGCTCAACTGACTGACCTAGGAGGCAACCTACTTAATGCTTTACAAACTTTCACTACACATTTGCACATTTCGTTGTAGTCATAAGTAGAATACAGTGGCTAAAGCTTTTTAAACAGCAAATTGCTGTGTAATGGCTTTGAAAGGCCATGCTCATTGGAAAACCATGAGAACAAAAACCCAAGAGCTACTTATCACTTGAAAAATATATAAACGATTGCAAATTTAAACTAGTAACTATGAATACCTCGGGAATGTTTAACACCACAAAAAGTTTTATTTAACACTCGTAAATTACGAGATCTACATTTTCACTGTTTCACAGGCTATTCCCAGAAAATTAAATGTATCTATACATTGTGTTTCTCATTAAAATATCTTAAACATATGGTATTTTAACAAAAAATTGTTGGCGTTTCCCTTTGAGAAAATAAAAAGGTAACAAAAATATTTCCATGTAAAGGCTGGTTTGCGTATTTCACCAATTTTTCATTTGTGAGTCAGGTGGTTCCTAAGATACAACACGTTTTTCTGAATCTTGTATTCGGGTAGCCTCAAAACATGTATTTTCGGTGCAATAACGGTATCGAATGCAATACTTCCGCTAGTTACTACATGTATGTTGTAGAGAAAGTAAAAAGTACTTCAATTGCAGCTGAATTGGTGTAATTATTTATTGTTAAGGTCAGGGTCCTTGAACTGGATTAGATTATATCGAACTAAGATTGAACGATGTGATTGATATGATACTCAAATGGGCTCGAGATCTCTAGAGCTTAGTTACCCAACATTCGTCTCCTTAGGATAAAGGAAAACTCAAAAAAAAAAAAAAAAAAAAAAAGTTTCTGACATTAAAATAATAATATAATAAATTGGAAGTTTTCGAATATTTAGTGGTAATTTCGAATATGTTTCCTAGATTTTTACAGCTAAATGTTTTTAACGATAATTTAATAATATATCTGCTTTATTTTGATCTAATTTCCTCCGCTTCTACTGTTGTGATTATAATAACGCCAGTACACTTTCAGTTTTGGGGTAAAATACGTTACAGTAAATATGCATGGATGTAACAATAAGTTATGCCGACCCATTGATATTTCATGAGTTTTCCAGCAGAGAAGAACAATATTCCATCACTGGTCAAACCAGTCGATAGCCATGGACTATCTAGTCAAGAGCAAGAATTTATTCTCCAGGAGGTAGGGTATAAAAGAAGAGTTGGAGATTATGTAGATGAAGCTCTGTTCAGAGCAGCTGTACGGAAAATTGTCTACCAGGTGGTTAACTGTGAACTTTTAAAATGATGGATTAGGGGATGAGCGAAAGACCTAACTTTTCTGGACTGGCAAGTTCGAAACAAAGGAACACATATTACATGTGGTTCACAGTCAATACATTTCTTTTTAGTGTTGCATCAGATTTGGAACCACTTTAGTAACAATGATAAGCTTGGAGCATTATTAACCTTACAGAAATAAGTTTTCTTCCTGAAGAAATTACGTTTTGCGAATTGACTACGTGAAATAATAGCACATGCAATTAATGTTCATGTGTATGCACTTTCCTTTTGCCTAGAAGGGCATACATAGATCGCACTTCTAGGTTGCTAGTTACTCGCAACAAGCAAAGTAATTTAGCTTGCTCATCCGCAAGGCAAGAGTGCACAGGCATTCTATGTTGACCAATCTATGATGGTTAGTCTACCTAGCCTCAAGGGGCTCGTTCTCACTGTCGTGCCTAATTCGTTAATTTCAAGCAGGTAGTCGTGAGCAAGGGGAAATTCAGGAGAAAGAGACAGAGAGTGAGAGAGAGAGAGAGGGAGCAAAAATAAATGTTTAAATACCTAATGTTGTCACCGCCGCGCGAAGCTATCTACGACTGGGGTTAGTGCACACCCGCATGGTTACTTGGGCCTAAGTGTAGCTAATGCCGGCGCGTTCATAACAATATGTCGCGCAGAACACTACCCATTATGTCCCGCCTCTCTCACTCCAGAGGATTCGTTGTGACCGTTTTGAGTAGGTTCCTTTTTTAGAACGTCCCCTTTGTATTCGGGGCCTGGCGTGCACCCGGTGAACAATTGAGTCGACAACTGAGAGTTGAGTTGAGTAGAATTCGGTTGAGCGTAGCGGACAGTACCAAGTGCAGTTCAGTTGGGAGTTGTGACCCAGCAGTACAGTTATGATTCGATTCGATGGATCAGTTATTTTCTGTTCTGAGTGTGTCTCCGTATAACGTGAAGCTACGCTAAACGTCTAAGTGATGATGTGCTCCTTTCAGAAGCTGCTGTTTTCATTTGTTTCGGTATCTAACACGCTCTTGCTTCATACGGCATTACAGATGGTGACACTGTTGATACATAAAATGATAACTGAGAAAGGAAGTCTGGGAGCGACACGTTCCAAACTAAGTTTACAGTACAGTCCCGGTATTCGCCAGTTATAAGGACTCAGGATAACGCGGGGGAAAGTTTATTCAGGTATCACGTTCCTAACGCGGTTTGGAACGCATACCTTGTGTGTAACAAAAGAGAATTTAGTTTGGCATGGTAAAAATGTTCATGTGTTCATGGGTAGATGTCTTACAAGCCAATAGTTATCACACAATATTTATATTTTGCTTTTCCTGGAGCGAACACACCCATTTAAAGTGTTAGCTACTCTTGAATTTCGTCAAAATATGTAACGCCTATAACTATATAGGATGTTCAAAACTTTATTGCTCAAACTGATAGCGAAGATGCAAGAGACCAAAACAAATATATGTTGCTAAATAAATATGTGTCAAAACTCATATTGCGTGAGCACTGAGCATGCGTAAATAATACACGAGTGGAGCAGGTAAAAGTCGTTTTGCCTAACGTTGTTACACCAAAAGTTAGTTTGAGATATGTAGTACGTTGTGATGTCTGACATTGAGTCAGTAAACAGAATGTAGCACTAGTGCCTGTATAACAGCTACAGTGTCAATATGGAGCACTAAACATGGTGAGAACTGCGAGTGAGTGTGTGAGTGAGTGAGCGAGTGAGTGAATGAGTGGTTGAGTAGGGTTTATGGGCCTATCGACAGTTAGGCCGATTGAGACGGAGGGACAACTACGAGACATGCACTATTTTATGGTGCGACTGAAGACAATAGTCGAGGAGCCCAAGGTATCTCTAGGTATATCTAGATATCAGACGGAGGATTTGGTTTCAGCATGATGGGGCCCCTGCGCACTTTGCAGAATCAGGCCGGGCAGTATAACCAATGCGTTTGGCAATCAGTGAGCATCTGTACAGTTATCTTCTTGTTCCTAAACTTCTCGACTAATTAATTACTTTGCACGTTACCCTCCAATCATGTTTACTTTATGGCAATATACAAAGCAAAATGATTTCTTCTTAGTGTGCTTTTTACATAACCATTTTGACTGAATCAAAGCTTTATTTGTGAAATAAGTATTTAAAGCATACCTACATATTACGAAAGCAAAGGAATCTATAGTAACCGAACGACATGGCTTCGCGGTAACGTGTGAAGCTCGCATTTGGAAGGTCGTGGTTTCGATTCCCGGGGCGGCCTTCCTGACCAATGAGTTTTTTTCGGGGGTTTCTCTGGGGCACCAGGCGAATGCTGCAAAGGATAGTTACATCCCCTGAATTTTCTCCATTTCATTTCACCTTCCTTTCAATCCAGTCGTTCAGGGTTGGAAGTGTTGGCGATGGACGAGTTAGCGCTGCCGTGTGGGGGATTTGCGCACTGTAACTGCTGTTCTCGGTGACTGGGTGGCCTTGTAGTTGCCAGGCCTTCCGAAGGGGACCGCAGTCGAAACCCACGTGGCTGGTGGCTGCTTGGCGAACCGTGGTGGCGAGATGAATCTCTAGCACACGTTGGAGACGCTCAAGTCGGCTCGCTGCTCGCCCGAGTTCCCTTGCACTGGTAGAACACTCATTTCATCCCTTCCTCCGAGTGCTCTGACATAAATAGGCTCAGTGTAAAATTCCCTCCGTGCATATTCAACCTCTATCTTTACCTCCTCCTTTCTTTAGTACACGTTTAAACAAAAGCACGTGCATTTAGGTTAATGAATGCATAACCGCTTATTGTTACAAAAATTAGTTTGGTATTTAAAATATTAGTTTGTTTTTATATAGGTAATCACTAGAAAAGTGTATTTATTGCTAGAACGAGCATGAAATACGTGCATGGAGAGGAAGTGACTCGTTTGTATATTAATACCACAGTATCATGAAATAAGATTGACTCGTGCGGTAAATGCACGTGCACTTTGATTAGAATATAACTTGATGCTTGACCGCAGTAATATCTTCAATGACAAATTTGAAGTGTATAACATTAGTTGTTATTCACTGACATCTGAAAGTTTGTACAATTTCCGTATATCACATGTAAGTGTTGCATAATGACAGAATCAGCTGGTTACTTTGTGCGTAAGCCTTTTAGGGGAAAACCTTAAACTAGCTGCCTCCGTGGTCGACTGGTCAGCGAGCTACTTTTCCACCCGGTGGTCCCTAGTTTGTTTTCCGGCCGGGAGTGGAAGTTTTTCTTTAATTGGGATTATTGCCTACCCTCCATAGAGAATGCAAGTGTGAACATGAGGCCGATTGTGAGTGAAAATAACTCAACTCGAAAACCTACAGTAACCTAACCTAAATTTTCAAAGAGTAAAAACACTACCAAATGTTTCGGTCAAAGTCCCCAATAAGGCTCTAGAAGTAGGGGGGGGGGTGGCGACTTAGGTAGAAAATTTAGGGAGCAATTTCTTTTTTTTTAATTTGACGTCCTTCAGTGTGGTATTGGACGATGAATGAGTGAAATTGCTGAAATAGGTGAAAGCATTCTCAAATGAGCCCGGGATTCGTAGAGCTTAAAGTTACCCGACATTTGTCTTCCCAGGATAAGGAAAACCCTGGTAAAAGCTTATTCGGATAACTCACCATAACCGAGATTCGAACTCGGGACTTATTTAATGTGAGGCAGACATCTTGTTACACTCCTTAACATCCTTTCGGAAAGAAATCGAACTATTATCAATACGACAAACTGAGGAGCTGGAGTAAGTGTTAGCAGTGTAGAGAAATCCCGAAAGAAAATTGAAACAACTGAAAGTTGACTGGAAAGTTGTTCTTCCTATAGTGGACATGACGTTACGGACTGAAACTCCGACAGGGAAGGAATTGCACCATTAGGGAGTTCTCCGTAACTGCAGGTTATATCGTATTAAACAACTGCAAGCCTCCAACAGCTCAATTGTTTGAGTGTATCTTGATAGAAGTCAATCGTGGGTATATCATCCATTGGTGCCACGATCTACACAAGTTGGGAAATGCACACTTGATGGTGCGAACAGCTCTAGCAAATCTCTAGTAATGAAATTTTTCGCAAAAGCGGTATAGTTCGAAATGTTCATAAAAGCTTGTGTTGTTGCATTTTCATTTGCCATTAAATATGCCAAGAAAACATGATTTCATTTAGCTTTTTTTTTTTTTTTTTTTTTTTTTTTTTTTTTTTTTTTTTTCTCTCTCCAAGAAAATGTAAAAAACTAAATTAAAACATGTTTATGGAATGTTTGCTTAAGAGTAATAAAACGTTGAGTAACGAAATGACAACTGCCCAGTCCAGTTTTTCTCTTTATTTTTCTGGTAACTTTATTTTCTTCTAACGGAATGCACAAATACACGGTTTTCTCTTTGTTAACACAGTCTACAGTCCGTGATATTACATCTCACAGCTGTTGCCTTCTCGTAATCTTAATACACAATTTGCCGTATTTAGTTCGTCTCTATCCCAAAAAACCTTGACGATACGATCACTCAACACTCATTAACTGCTTCACTATGTGCCTTTCGATGTGACGGTACACACACAGCTATCTCGATTCGCACTCACTAACAGACTAAAAACTGACTGACTGGCTGCGACGACTCATGCAACTAATACTCTCGTCACCTCGCCTCCTTATATAGCGAGGATGGCGTAACATGGACTTTTCTGGAACCTCTACAAATACGCCGGATGCCTCTCGAATAATCTCGAAAACCTTTTGATGTGCCGCGCTCATTTTCACGTGTTCACAAACCTCGCGTGAGGCAGCCTGACCTTGAGCGCCTCTGATGCGTGCCGTCCTTAGTATATGGTGTGAGGTAGCTTGACCTCGACCGTCCTTTGTTGTGCGTCGCGGCCGGCGTCACACTATATATATTCTCTTTTCTAAGAGGTTTGTAAGCGTTTTAATCTTACCACCGTTGGCCGTGAGATGTCAATAAATTTGATGGTTTAAATACAAGTAAAAGAAAGATCCCACTTTCGAGTTGTTTACATGCATTGTCGTTCTCTCCTTTTTTCATTTTTATTTCTTTTCTTTATTCTTCAGGCAAATATTCATTCCCAGTACGAATGATGCAGCAAGATAAAGGTGTGAACTCTTTGCTAGTGCTGTTGATTGTGAAGATCAAATAGCCAGATTTTGCTTGAACCGTTCTGCTTGTATTTGAGCTCCTACATAAAGAGTACACCCGAGAAATATGTCAGTAAATACATTTTAATTGTAATGACAGAACAAAATGTTGAGGTATGTTTTTATTATTCTTGTTTTGAATCAGAATTTCCCATTTTTACCTTCTCTACTACGTATAGTAAGTAAGATTCTTGTATTCAATCCAAAATTACGATGTCTAGATTTCACCAGAAATATAAGTTTTGAGGCCCCCTGAATCCAAGAAAAGCTTTTTTAGAAAAAAAAAAAAAAAAAAAAAAAAAAGGTCCGCGCGCGCGCGCGCGCGCGCGCGTGTGTGTGTGTGTGTGTGTGTGTGTGTGTGTGTGTGAACAGCATAACATAAAAATCTGATGTGTTGCACTCACATGACTTTCTCTACTCTTGTGCTAACCATTCTAACAAACTCTTATTCCTATATCTCCATGTTAGTTCAGATAAACATTCGTACAAATTATCTTACTGCTTATGTCCTTGTAGGTGCAAGGGGAATATTAGAATACAGAAGGCTTTGTGCGACAGTCAAATCTTTTTGACCTTGAGATTCCGTTCTCTTTGCACGATTAACATACAAAAAAATGAACAACGTTGTTGCATTTCGCTAAAGTTCTAAGTTTTCCGAAACTCACACACATAACAAGGAGTATCTCCGAAATGGTTCACCCTACAAGAAAATTTATTCAGACATAAATTGTGTATTTTAGCAAGATCTACATTTTTTGTACAGTATAATTTGGTCTATCTCTAACGGTTTACCAGTTATGCAAAAGTCGTGCAAAGTAAATACGACGACAGGGGCTATAGCCAGAAAATTCAAGATATGCATTTCATTTATCATCAAAATATCTCAAACATATGACATTTTAATCAAAATCGTTAGAGCGATTTTCAAGAAAATCAAAATTTTCGAAAAATCTTCCATGTAAAGGGTAGTGTAGGGTGGGGCTATTTTCTTCAAAATCTTCGTGTCACATCCTTGAAAGACACTAAACTTAAATACTTACTTTGATCTTTAACCTACTTTTCATTTTTGAGTTATGCTGTCCACAGACTGACACACAGACAGACACACACACGGACCTTTTTCTAAAAATGGTTTTTTTGGATTCAGGGGGCCTCAAAACATATATTTCCGGTGAAACCTCGACATCGAATTTTTGGGTGGAATACAATACTTCCCCTACTTACCAGTAGAGAAAGTAAAAACGGGAAGTCGGATAGAAACAAAAGTTGGTATTTAAGTTTAATATTCTTCAAGGATGCGACTCGAAGATTTTAAACAAAATTCCTCCACCCTAAACTAACTTTTACATGGAAAGTGCTTCGAAAAGTTTTTATTTACTCAAAAAAATGGCTCTAATGATTTTCATTAAAATGCCATATGTTTAAGATATTTTTATGGCAAATGAGATGTATATTTTGAATTTTCTGATTATAGCCTATGTTACTCTTGATGACTTTTGCATAACTGGTAAACCGTAACTGAGAGACCAAATCTTACTATAGAAAAAAAGTAGATCTCGTTGAAACACACAAGTGCATTTTTTGTGGAGTGAAGTATTTTGGAAATATTGTTTGTGCGAGTTTCTCAAAGGAAGATCGTTATTCACTTTTTTATCTCTTGGCCGTACAAGGAGAACGGAATTTTAAACCTTTAAAAGGTTTGACTATCGCTCAAAGCCTAGTATTCCCTTTGCACCTACAAGAAAATTAGCATAAGATAATTTCTGCAAATGTTTATCTGGACTAACAGGAAGAAGATAGAAGAATAAGAGTTTGTAAGAATAGTACAAGAGTAGAGAAAGTCATGTGAATGCAACACATCAGATTTTTCTTTGTTGTATTTTAGCCTGTATTAGTTTTATTTCTCGCTGTGTTACTTTAGATTACATCAGCTTTAAAAAAAATGTGCTATTAAGTTTGTACATTTTTAGTTTAGTATTTATTAACTCTTTATGGATGTGACATCAACGTTATGTCAAAAGACATTACATGTTTATCAGTTCTTCTTCAAAGTACTATAAAATGCCAAATTGCATATATATAAACGCTGCGAGATACTAAATTTACATATCAAAATGCTAAAAGTCACAATTTCTGCCTAACAGGGTAAAGAGGACGCGGAGTAACACAGTTTAATATTTGTGCAAGGGGCGAACTTAGAAGAAACAGAGTTTATTCCACAGGTTTGTCTTGCGTTAGCTGTAAGATTAAAAAAGCGCAAAGAACGCTGCGTCTTTGGGTTTCCGTGGTAACCACACGCCTGAAGTTACGTTCTTTATTCAGAAAGTACCTACTTTGTTGAAGGCCTGCTCACACGCAAATGGGTTAACCCTACAGGCAACAGGAATTTCCTCCATATGCTCACAGAGATGAGGCGCCAGGGAAAGTGTTCTGTTCGATCACTGGCCCCAAGCGTTTCTGGAGTGGAGTGAGTTAGTCTATTTTCATAATCCCTTTTTGTTGTGCTCTTTTTCAGTGCCCACGTACTGTTAGCTTGGTTGTCATACTTCTAGAACGTTATGCACTGCTTCGTTCAGGGGAGTCATCATCAGTAGGCCTGTAATGTTCGGGACCAATAGAATGGGAGGCGGTACTGCAGGTTACCTTGATGGAGTACACGTGTTGTGGCCGAGTAGGCAGGAGAGAACACGTGTACTGCACTTAGCCTTTGATATCCTTCCCCAAGATTACATTATCATCTGAGAACGTAGTTCTACGAAGCGCGAAAATTTTGATGCCGTCACCAGCAACTCCGTCATTGATGAGTTTGCTGGCGGCTGCCACATTGCTGAGCTATGGGACATTTTCTTCTCAAAGTATGCAATATAAATAGAATATAAAATATGGCCTATTTGAAGTGAGTTGCCGAGTGTTTGTGGATTAAAAATTAACCCCTTTCTAAATCTTAGCACTCGAAACTGTAACTATTGAAGTTTCAGATCTGCTAACTTTTTGAAGTAGATATCAATAAATTTAATTTAAAATAACTTAATTCCACAATAACAATGTGTAGGTTACCTAAGTAGCCGAAATGCTAAACGGGCAAATCCCCTTGTGGCTACCGGCTACTATGTGATAACTAGAGCGAACAGCGGCGATAGAGTGGGAGGGGCCACATTCGATACAGGTTAGTTGAACACGAAGAATTAAAAAAATGACGTAACCGGTACCGCGTAGCCGTCGTATATGCACACGCGTCAGCAGACGCCTGCAGCTGTGTACATGCGAGAGTAGCAACGGTTGAACGTTGTGATTATTACACAATCCTCCACGCTCTAGTGATAACGTCACCTTATGACTCTACTCCCCACCTTTGTTTTGTGCATGAAGCATTTCGCCTTTATTCACTGAGGTAACAAAGCATTAGAGAGTTTGTTCTTGAGTTCCATGAATGCGTCTTAGCTTGGCGAACAGTAGGTAGAGACAAATCCGCCCTCCCCTCTTTCACATAAAGTTGGGCATCACTGTTTATGCCGCATGCCAATTGAAGGATTGCAATCACAAGGATAGATGTAAAATAAGACGCAAAAGATCTCTTGGAAGATCGAGCAAGAGATGGTAATACAAATTTTTAACGACATGGAAATGCCAAAGGCTCATTCCTTGAAGTAAACGAAGGAGCAAAATATGTTGATAATTCTTATTTATTATTATTATTATTATTATTATTATTATTATTATTATTATTATTATTATTATTATTATTATTATTATTATTATTATTATTATTATTATTATTATTAAATACATCATGTTGATCTACGCTAGTATAATAAACAATACAGTGTTGTCGAATAGCTATCGCAGCAGTTACATACAAGCATTAGATGTGGCAGCATTGATGATTCACATACTGCCTGGCAAAGCCATGAGGCGTATCGAAAAAAATGTGAAACTGTCGAGTTGTTTACGTGAACTTTTCGCACATACACGGCGAGACAGTACACAGTTTGTTCACCAGCTCATGGTCCCTGGCAGGAATGCAGCCAGCTACTACGCCAGTAAACAACTTCAGGTAAACAGCGATATCTAACTTTGAACTCATGCTTCCGATTGCGCTTGCGACAAAGTGCCAACCTTGGGATATGTATTCACGCTAGATTAAAGCAGAGAGGTCTCTCACAATAGCGACTTTTAAATGTTATTCACTTCATGCAATATGTTTAGCGTATAAAAATAGCACACTCACCTCAAACAAGTGGAGCAGCCATCTTTTTTTCAGAACCAAGCTCATTTTCGGTGTAGGAGGAGGAGGAAGAAAAATCGCTGCTGCCATTCCCGAGTAAAGTGACAATACTGTCAATGATGTTTTCAACTACACCGTCTTTCTGCCATTCTCCACTGTTTCGACATGTTTACAAAACCCGTGCCAGTCTGTTTCGGTGAGATGAATATTAGCGGTATATTTGTGTCGTATTTCTGAAATGAGAAACTTGAAACCGTCAAGTTTGATCATCAAATCTGCATGTTATTACTTTTCCCCAGTCAGATGTACCAAGGAGCTCACATTTCGTAAACTCGTAGTCAAGTCAGAACTTCAGACATGCTGAAACCCAAGCACTTATCGGAAGTGGTTGTCTGAGTGAATCCAATTTGATATTTTTCCAATAATCCATTTCTTTTAGCCTTCCTTACCTTACTGCAGATCTTTTTTACTTAATAATCTCGTCCTTTCCTTTAGAAATCACATGAAGTTCTTGTTACTGAAGTGCTCGGGTAACTAAGGATTTTCTTAGGAAGGTAAACAGGAAGGCGGAGAATTTGCAGTCGGCTTACAGTGAATAATGCGAAACGTATTCTTCTTGCTATGAAATATGACTTCCCTTTTAGCCGAAGAGATTTATTCCATATTTGTACACAACTTGGCTAAGTTCCTTTGTTACTCTTAATTAATTACTTAGCAATGTCTTTGTTTTCAGTATGTTTGTAGATATATATTGTGCCTTATACTAAATAATGTAAATAATCTGAGCATTTTAGCTACCATCGTGATACAGATCAACTTGTGTATGAGAATTAATCATAACTCCAATAAACAGTACGTATGAACGTAGTCCAGGAAATAACGACCGATTGGTTTTAATGTATTCAGAATAATGATCTTATAAACAAAATATATCACAAATTTTGCCACATAACCACTTCCATTATTTAAATGTTTGTGTATGTGTCCACGAGCTTCAGAGTTCCCGTAATGTAGTCGGTTGCCACCAATCCTTTAATTCAAGATGGGACGCAGTTTCACCAAGTAAAGAAGAATAAATGTATAGGAAAAGATCTGTACCTCGTCTAGGGTTACACGTCTGTCTTGTATGATTTTGTTGTTCGCTTGACTGTTGGAATCATTTGTGACGGACGGAGATAGTGACGAGTATTCGGGTTGGGTTTCATCATGCACATATTTTGTTCGTTCTTTCTTGAACACTTCATAGCACTTTCTCGCTTTTTTATTTATTTTTATTACTGTATCATCATACATTTGCTTTAGCTGACGGTAACTTTCTACAGACTTCACTTACGAGCTTTCAAAAATCCACCTCAGAGTCGGCGGGACTTCCTATCTCAGTTAAATTTGAACAATCACAGAATGCACCGTAACAGCTTATTTCGATTGACCCTTACATGGCACTGAGAAAAGATGTTGAGGAAGCCATTCGACCTTGGTCATAAGCACGACAGTGATCTGCACAACGGGCATGCTCAAATTGTCCTTACTTCCCGGATTACCTCATAAAACGGCAATGTTACTCTAATGCACACACAAGTATTCAGTTGATATCGATTTATTGTTGTAGAATAAGCATTGTATTCCAACAAAAAGATTGGATATCGAGATTCCACCGAAAATGCATGTTTTGAGGTCCGTTTAATAAAATGTTTTAAATTCCGTGAGGTGCGTGTGTGAGTCTGTGTGTGTGTGTGTGTGTGTGTGTGTGTGTGTGTGTGTGTGTGAGTCTGTGTGTATGTGTGTGTGTGTGTGTGTGTGTGTGTGTGTGTGTGTGTGTGTGTGTGTGTGTGTGTGGGTGGGTGGGTGTTTCTGTCTCTATAGCTGTGAACAGCATAACCCAAAAAGAAAGGTTTTCTATGTAAGTTAAATATTTTTCAAGGATGCGACAAGAAGACTTTTAAGAAAATTCTCCCATTCCAAACTACACGAAGAAAACGTCTAAACTTTTTTTTCCTCAAGAATGGTTTTAAAGTTCCACGTGTTTAAGATATTCACGTGAATGAAAGGAATATCTTGAATTTTTGACAAATAGCTTGGGAAGTTCCGTTGGATCGAAATGAATTCTGTATAATTTTGTATAACTGATATACCAGGAGATATTCGTTGCTATTGCTTGGAATATTTCAAACTGTGTCATTTTTCGAAATTTTGTCCTCATTTAGTCGTTTCTCGCGCTATTATGGAACAAGTATGGAATTTCAAGGCCAGCCATAGCCACCAGCTTTTAAACATTTAACTATAGCTTCATCATCCTTTATCTCCCTTGTATCTACAATGAATTGTACAGTGAAAGAATTTCTGAAGCAGAAAGAAGAATAAACAGTAGTGAATAAAGAAAGTCGTATGAATGTAAGACATGAGATCTTTTTTAATATAAATTTACGCGCTTTTTGAAGCGGAACGATAAACGATATAACTTTCTACTGATAGTTTAGCAGGCCAAAATTAGAACCTTCGTAAACGCAAATGTATAGCATCGCCAGATTTTCGTTCGCATTTTTAACCCCGAAGGAATTCAAAATTCGCTTGTAAGGTGCGAAAATTCTCTCAGCTTCACAGAAGAACAGAAGCTATTTACGAACAACACTACGATGTAGAGACAAAATATGAAACTATGTAACAGTCGTTGAAAATAAATGTTAAATCATCATTTCCTATGGGGGAAATACCCAAATACACACAAATGGTTCGAAAAAGGAAAAAAAGTAATGGATACGCCATAGTGTGTAATAAAAACACATTTCAATACAAACTACCGTCACTTTTCTGTGAGTTTAGCTGTGAATTGTGTGCTATTAAAAAGGCACTGGGAGTTGTATTTGAAACATTACTTCACAATACATCCGTATCATAAGTGACGCCGAGTATAACGTTAAAACGAGGAAGTGGACGCTGCTGAAAAAGAAGCAACATGTTTACCAACACAGGGTCCAGCCATAGCAACTCCAAACTACGATGCAGTTGCACAGTTCAAGAGACAGATACACAGTAACCAATGGTGGATTAATTGGAAGCAGAACTCCAGCAGTAAGCTCCACAATGTACGACTGGTTAAAAACCTGCAGTGTAAAGACCATGTTGTGATAACTCGCCTGAGAATTGGTCGAACTAGAATATACAGCTTCCTACTTGAACATCTTCTGTCCTTCTGTGGGAAGTGTCAAACAAGGCTAACAGTAGAATATTTCCAGTGTTCGAGCAGCAGCCAGACAATTCCACATTCCAACAACTCTTCATGCAGCACTCAATGACATCTCTAATCCTAAGAAATGTAATCAACTGTCTCAAGGCAATTAAATTGTACCAACAAGTTTGACCAAAAGAGTTAAGAAAACAGTTGTTATTCCATTTTATTGAACTACCATAGCTTTGTCGTGTTATAATTGTTCAACATTCTTGTAAAATGTATCCTTCGCCTGTCATTCTAGATGTAATCAACCTTTTCAATGCAACTGAATTTGTATGAATTAGAGTCAAGAAAGCAGTTGTTGTTACAATGATATTAAATTGGTATTGTGTTACTGTTACACTTGCATACCATGGAGATAATACCATGGTTAAACCGCCCTTAAATAAATGTTCATTAAAAAGAAGATATTGTATGGGGACTTCCTGGATTCTCTGGCTTAAGTCAATGATCTCCAAAGTAGTTCGTATCACATGTCCCTCTCCCCGTGTTGTAGGTATTATGGGAAGAAGGATTAATGTATCAAACAGAACCGGTTTTGTCCTGTCTGCCAGACGAAATTACCGGTTAGGTCGGAGAAGAGCCCTTTCCAGTGTACGGATGATACCTATCTGGTTCCAAAAAACCACGACGCGTCCTCTCAGGATGTGATCCCAGGCACTTTAGCAAACGTACATGTGCGATCCCTTTCAAAGCTTAATTTTGTACAGGTAAACCACATGAGGGGGAAAACTGATCCACTGTATTCACTTGACTTTCCCTACTCACTCTTCTACAAACCGTTCTTTCAAAAGCTTGTTCTTCTATATACTTCTTGTTAATCTAGACCAACTTTCATTACAAGTTTACACATTCGTTGAGGGTTTCAGAATACAAGAGCCTAAAGTGATAGATTTTTTAAAAACACGTGTCGCTGTTCCATGGGTTCTCTTTGTACGACCACATGAAGAAGCGAATAGCAACCTATCACTTGTAGAAACAAAAATGTTATGTCAAAACAAGTTGGTGAATTACTAAGAATATCTAGGCAATAGTTAACCTACAAAAAAATTTGTTTGACATAAATTTCGTGATTTAAAGAAACATACTTTTATTAATAGGATCTTGTACATGTTCCACAGTTTATCAGTTATACAATAGCCATTCAAAATGAAAAAGATTTACTAGGCTATTCGCAGAAAATTCAAGACTGGCATGCAAATATCTTAAATACAAGGCACTATTATACAAATCGTTAGAGCCATCTTAAAAAAATAAAAATTAACGACAATTTCACTAGTAAGTATAGTTTATTCTAACAAATCTAACTATACAAATACACTCTTAATCTACTACAGCCATAAAATAAATAAATATATATAAAATAAATAAATAAATAAATAAATAAATATATATATAATTAACTAATTCTCAAAATATTTCCCACTGCTACTATAGCTACTGGAAGCCAGCAGCTATTCCAACTGATTGCCAGCTGGAAATTTGCACAGTTCATTCCTCCCTCTTAGAGTTGCTTATTTCTATTACTTTCTCTTATATTTTACATTTTGTATTATATATTATGGGGAAGTTTATTTTACCATTATTTACTATCATTTCCCTCTTTCTCTATTTTGTCATACTTTTAACTATTTTTATCTTATTTTCCTTAAATATTTTCCTGCTTTCTCCATACATTCAGCTGATCTTGAATTTAAAATTTTCCTAAGTTTTAACTCTAATGGAAAGTCTTTCCATTTCTTCAGTATTAAATTCTCTCTTCCTTTTCCGTACCATAACATTCTAAAATATGACAACTTTACTAAGTAAATGCTAATTTGGCGGAGGATTTTCTTAAAACCATATCCTCGGAAGACGCTAACGTTAAATACAAAATTTGGTGTTTATTTGACTACTAGTTTTTGAGTTATCCTATTCACAATCAGACAGACGCGGATACAGGCACAAATACACATTTTTTTAAAATGCTCTTTTTATTCGGGGAGCTTCAGAACGTGTATTTGCAGCGAAATCTTGCTATCGAATTTTTAATTGGAATGCAATACTTCCTCTATTTGGTATAGATAAGTAATAAAGTAAAAGAGGTATATTCCATAAACCGCTTTTACTGCTGCTTGTATGCGTTTTCAATATTTCAAGCAGTGTACTTTAAAATGTGAACTGGTCACTTTTTAGTTGCTCATGGGCTCATGCAAGTGTATCCCTGTATCAAGGCTTGCTAGCATAATAGATTCGTTTCCTCTCATTTTGTATGCTCATATATACCCACAGCTTGAAACCATTTCTCACGAACATTCATGAAGATTGAGAGGAAGTAGATAAAGACATGAGCTATTGTGTGAATAATTTGAAGAAAAAAAGTCATGTTAAAAAAAATAATGGACGGAGAAAGTCATGTGATTGTTTCATATCAGACTTTCTTTTTTTTAATTCCAGCGAGCACATAGAGCCTTTGGCTTCTCAATTTTCTTGAAAGCACCATAGTAATCAGCATATGGTATTTCTCAATGAATACATTATGGATGATCAAATCTCTTGCTGTTGTCGGGGGGGGGGGGGGGGGGGGAGTTGTCAAAAATATCATAAACAAAATTGAATAGTTTTACTGCGTTTTCCGCAAACCCAGTTTTTGGTTCCTGGACCCCGAAGAAACCAAACGCTTCAGTTATTGGCTACCACAATGACACAGATTTAGCAATATTTTACGTTTGTGAAATTTTTGTTTTCGTTCTTGAGCGGTTAGTTTTGCAACTTAGAGAATTATAGCTTTGAAAGTTGACACCGATTCATGGAAGACATCCTAGACTTACACAGAAAATTTACGTATTTCTGAAGAGTCAAGGAAGTTTTAAACGAAAACCCTAAGGCTGTGAATTCAATGCAGAGGTCTCCGGCTTTTCTTTCCTTTGAGAATGAACATAATTCTCCCATTCTACTTTTTATTGACGTAGCTTCGTTGCCGTCTTATTCCTCCAACATGCTTTTCCCTTCTTTGCCAGAAGGCGCATACAAAAAGCTGGTCGTTGCGTATGCAAATGATCTCTAAACGTATTTACCATAATTTTCCATAATTGGCCTTTAGACCTATAGCCCTGGTATAGGATACATCATGTTTAAAGAACATCGCCCGGTTAAAAAGAGCATCTGAATGGCCATTTTGGTGATACTTTAAATTAATAACCGCTCGCCGCTTTGTTGGCAGCATCTTCAAGCTCGATCTTAATGATGGTATGTGCCTTAGTGCGTGGGATGCCCTCAAAGAGTTTTCTTTCATAGTAGCAGCACCTTGGTTCAGTTACTTGCACAGTTACTACCTTCAAGGGATTCTTACAACAATGGTTAATGGAAATGTGCACCATGCTATAGCCAAAGTCAGGTATCACTATACCGCTCGCAAAAGTTAAAGGCATGTGAACGTTGGCCAATGCTCAAGCGGAGCGCTGTTGCCAAGCGTAGTGCGTGTACCGGCAGAGGTTCTGTACATAACAGTGTGTGAGATGCATGTTCCACATTCGGCAGCGCTGGTAGGAGGGGCAAGCGTAGGATTCACTGGAGTCCGAGGTACGCCCCGCCTCCATATGCCTTTAAGTTTTGCGAAGATTATAACACCCACTGTAGTGCTAAACCTACTCTTGAGGTCTGCTCCTATAACTTTACCCTGTATCCTTAACTGTCACGAGCAGTACTCACTTCTCATTGGCTACTGTCAAGGAGTAGGTTATGAGATACAAACTGTTCTTTATTTAACATGATAATCTATCTTAATATGTTCGAAGAGGACTGTCAGATTTACATTATTATAACCGTATAAATTAAATACATCGTATAACAAAATTAATGCACCTGAAATGCATATTAATTCTTAGCAAACCAGAGAGGACAGAAAAAAGGAGTTTTTATTTGTGGACGCTCTTTTTAATTCATGTGGTTCTCGTCGCCCTATTCACCCTATAGGTGAATTCTCCGTTTTAAAACTTCCTCTGTGTATGACGAAAGGATATGCATCTGTCATGACAGAGAAAGAGGGAGAGACAAAGATTGAAGATCTAACAATAAGCTTGTTGTAGAAACCTGAGAGGCTTAAAACCGACTGGGAAGAAACTTAAGTCGTCCTGGCATGGGTGTCAGGTCATTCAGGTGTTGAAGGCAATGAAAATGTCGATAGACATGAAGAAAAGAATCAAAATACATATATATGAGGTATTCAGGTATAACCAAATTAACGTTTAAGATGTCATTGCGTAAATGGAATAAAGACCAGCCTGCCAAACACTGGCAGAGAAACATGGTGAACTTATGATGAAGAAACCATGTAAGTGTAGAGCAACTTAAGCCCAAAAACTAAGTAGAAATCAGGCAAGGTTCTTGGCTGAATTTGTGATATTTAGGGAATATCTACACATGCTAGGGTAATATAAAAATGAATTTAAGTGTAGAGTGTAATAAAGAGGAAGAAACGGCCTGTCATTTAATGTTTGAATTTTTGCTAAACATAGGTAGGTACATAAATTTTAGGGTTATACATCGAAACAGGGATATGGTATCACACAAAAAGGCCTAACAAGAGGCATAATGGACCTTTTTAAGGATATGGATCTTAATTATTAAGATAAACCGGGGATTAAAGCCGTACAAGAAACACCAGAGGCTTCAGTGCAGAGGTGGGGTTAAGCTCCACCATTAACTCGCTTGTACTTAAATCAGTCAATCAATCAAGCTTACTCTAATTTTCCAAAATGACCATTACAATGTATGGTTATCGACAGGATACGGATTTTGATGACCTAAAGATGTTTGGAAAATTATATAAGAAGTACAAAAATGATCTAAAACTGACATTTAATTAACTTATGACAATTAACGTACGGAAAGTTATGCATAATTAATTAATTTATACATGAGTGTTGCTGCTACACAAGTAGAAAAAGTGGGTATAGTAATGAGATAATTTACATTAATTAAAGGTATATAATTATTTATTTGTCCCATTTGTGGTTCGAAGAATCTGGAAAATAAATTAACTGGATTGTTTTTAAAGCGCCTCTTCTAAGAGGGTGGCGTTAACCCTTTTGAGTGATGAGATGACATAAAATTCACTACGAATGAAGGGAACTTCACGGTCTATGATAAGACATAACGTTAAGGACAACAGCAACTGAACTGTATGCACGTATTAACGCGAAAGCTGGAATACTGACCTGTTCCATCCTTAGTTTGGGACATGTGATTGTAATTATATTTGCTCACCTGATAACAGCCGCCGCTCCAATCACATGTCATGTTTTTATCCTGTCTTATTTTTCCATGCCTAAGTTCAATTAAGCATGTTTCCAAGATTAGTAAACACAGTGGATCAGCTTTTATCGGCCATATAAATGCATATTTGAGCACACTGTACTGTTGGGTCAAACATACGAAAGAGTAGGTATACTTTTAGCCATATTTTATATAATATTTAACACTTCAGACATTTTCGTAAACATTATTTCATAACATTTTCCCCTCCCCCCGCAGCCCATTGCAACATGTTGGGGGAACTGGTTTGATGCTGCAAACAACTGTTGCATAAGCTACAGCGAGATTGAGAGGATTTTCAATAACTGACGAAAGTGATTCATCTTCAAACAAAAATACACACTTGTTTTCAGTGACATGCTACGAAACTTAACTTACATAAAATCAAATTCTCTGTGTATTTAAGTCCATCACTCGTCTTGAAACTGTGAGCATGAAGTTGTGTCGTGCATTAAGCGTTGTGAAGGAAACTAAAAGTGAACACAAGGTGAAGTAGATGACAAGGTTAGGGAAAAATTACGCCGCGTACTGAAAGAAATCCTGCATGTACAACATATTGTAAAATCGGTAACATTCTTTGTGGCAAAGAAGTAGAAGACGAAAATGAATCAGAACTTTTTGCTAATGATTTCCCTTATTTCAAGTTTGTCCCCATGCATCATGTGATGCAGAAGAACGGCTATCCTGCAGCATAGCGGCCCTGAGTGACTGTTGTCACTCCACACGATCACAAAAGAATAATAAGAACAAAAAGAAGAATAAATAAGGTTAATATAAAAAATGTAGCCCTGGGTGCAAAAAGATCTTGGCAATTCATATTTCATGTAGTAGACAACATTCACATGCTTCTGGAGATTTCATTGTTCTAGCACTGGCAACATCCACATCATCAATGCGTAGCAGAGCTAGGCCATGCGATACAGGAGCCGAGGCTGCTATGCTACAGGATAACCCAAAGAACTTCCTCCAAGTATGAGGCCCTTTTTTGCTAACAACCGAAGGTCCTTCAAGTTTGACCATCTGAAACTGCATGTCGTTATCCAGTACAATTCTGCTGAAACTGAAGGTTAAGAGACATACACAACTGTTTCATCTATAATTATTAAAAGTAATTGATTTTCGTTTTTCATTATAGGTTTTAGGTCACATTTCCAGCATTTTCAATCACGCTTTAGTAATTTTACAGCATAAATACCTGCATATTTCAAGAGTTTTTAGGTCATAAAAATCCGAGCTCTAGTTATTATAACCACCAAATTTATGTTGGTAGACATGCCTTTGCTTGGAAACGAAATGGTGAAATTCTAAATTTTCCTCTATGTAAATATCAAGAAGAAGAAGAAGAAGAAGAAGAAGAAGAAGAAGAAGAAGAAGAAGAAGAAGAAGAAGAAAACTCATCATTCTGTTGGAATAAATTATAAGAGGTGAAGAAAGGCATCTGACTTCAACACACCAGATTTTTCTGCAAGTTATATCGCACTTCTATAACAGAAATAAAAGAAGCCCATTCTGCAGTGAGAAAGTCGGTGCCAGAGGCTCAGTGGGTGTACAAATTAGATTATTTCGGCTATAAAACGTATCATGCTGCTCCATACAGTTACATTTAATGAAGCAGTGCTCGCTTTACGTAACCGAGCACCAAATCTAACAGTGTGTTAAGGATCTGGATTGTGATTCATGGAAAGACTGCGTAATTAGAACAGACACCGCAATAACTGTCTGCGATAAAATTGTTAACGAAAGTAATTGACATAATAGCAGGAGGATTAGGAAAAGTGGAGAACGAACGTTAAAGAGAGGCAGAAAACGCTGGAAAATTGAAAGGATATGTTGATAATTATAAAAAAGGGACCAGGAATAATGAGCAAACGCCAGTATGCAAGAGAACATACAAAACTGGAATCTAGATTTTAGTGATTTTGGAAGGTAGGAGAACAAAAAAGAGCATTTACTTTAACTCTTTGCATGTAACGAGGATCTAAATTGTGAAATTCATAATAAATAAATCACAGAGTTTATGTTACCATATAGAGCAATCATTATTACGTTTCAACAGTAAATGTTTTTGCTGCTGTAACATTAAACAGAAATCCGTGGTTTTTCAGTTTTGCCAAGTTTGCTATCTTTATTTTCTCTGAATGCATTCAGTTGCTTTGTTGCATAATGCTTCGTTGTTCTGCATAAGAATAGTAAATAGCTAGCCGAGACTGCTACCTTAAGTCGCATGACAATGCCTCAATAAATATTAACAGCAAACAGTGAAACACCTTAATTTATAAGGAACATTTGTGAAGTAGGTCATCATATTGGATAGTGCAAAAAGATGAGCAAAGCAAGTTTAAAAAAAGACAATGTGATATTACATTGAAATGACCTTCCCAACCTCTTTATTGTTTATTAGTGATTATAAAGTTATTCTTACGAAATATTATTTTCCTATTTCATTTTAATCAAGGTAAGCTCTTGCAGAAATAGTTACATTACACATTTCGTTATAAATGCAAAGCGAAAAGCGATAGTCAACTGTTTAAGAACTGGACGCAATATGCTGGCCATAACATTTCAAACTCCTTCCGTGCAATGGCGAGAAACAACTGAATGTCGACAGGACTTTAAAGGAATGAGAAAGTATTGAATAATTGGAACCATTACTAACGAATGTCCCGGCAATAGTTGATGCCACAGAAGGAAAAAAAAAAAAGAGCTGCATTTCTAATGTAGTCCAATTTCGTCTATCGCTTAAGTTTAAACGTAAATACCAGTTATGCAACTTTAGGTATATAAAATGTCTTGTGAAGGAAGAGAACTTCACAGGCTATTCTGAGGAAATTCAAGATATATGTACATTTTGTCTCTCCTGGAAATATCTTTAATATGTACTATTTTAATCAAAATCGTTACAGCCATTTTTCAAAAAATAAAAAAAAAAATAAAAGTCTAGAGATATTGCACGTGAAGGATAGTTTGGGGTTGGAAGATTTTCTTAAAAATTTTCGTGTCATATATTTGGAAGATACCGAACTTAAATACCTAGTTCGGTTTTTAACCGACTTTTCATTTTTGAGTTACACAGTTCACATACACGAACGTGCACATTTTTCTACAAATGCTCTTCTGCGGTTCAGGGATCTCAAAACATATGATTTCAGTAAAGTCTCAACCTTTTGGATGGAATACAGTACTTTCCCTACTTACCGAAAGTAGTAGCTAAAGTAATAATCATTGAAATCCGGAGGCGTTCGTCACCGGAGTCATATACTGAGTGCACAGCATCCCAGGCTGCTGGTCATGGTCCATTGTAATTCTTTCTAAGTCCAGAAACACACGCGCGCGCATTTGTAGAAACTGTTTTATTATATATTTCCTTATGGGTACAATGCTAATACGAGACTACAGTAGGCTTAAGCGATAGCTGGTCGCTGTGTGATGGCTTTGACCTTACCTACATTCTTTGTATGGCCAGAACATTAAAAACGAACGAGTTCACATTTGAGTAAATTCAAACGAATTATCGAATTTTTTGATGGAACACGATACTTCCTCTACTCAATGTAAGTACGCAGCAGAGAAATTAAAAAGTGAATTTTATTGAAGATTTTTACTACATATCCCTTTATTTTATGTAGGTAGGTGAAATATCATGCACACTACGATGTAAACATCGTGATGTAACTGCAAGCAGTTTCAAATAAATAACAATATTGGTCTAATGCACACGGATTTGCATCGCATTTTGCAGCATTTCCAGCTCGACCGCTAAATGCTATAAGGCTGGGTTTTTTTGTTAGCATGTGTTTGCATAAAATATATATACAAAACAGGGTTTTATTGAGAATTATATGAAACGAAAGTGCGGCCCACGATGTTTTTGTGCCATGCGATGCCTCGGTTGAAAATCGAAAATCAATCACGTGATTAATTAGTGGGTTCGATTGGCAGTGGGGGAGGGTGCAATATTTTCCATTTTTTGTTGAGGCTTCAAAGGCATCACATAATATAGCGAGCGATGCGCGCGCTTGTGTCACACTTCCCCCCTCCCCCCTCCCGTCCCTGGGCGCCCATCACTTCCGTTTTCATTTTTTATTACGGTATCCGTCCGCTTTCCACCAAAATAACGCGTAGTGTACATTTGCTTTCGTTTGATATTAATAAAATGCAACATTCACAGCCGGGCGTTTGTCAAAGGAATGGCAGAAACCGCAGTTTTTAGTGGACTTCAAAGCCAGCATTGCCAATGATCGCGAAAATAGAAAACAACAAAAGTGTGTTAACTTTCTGCCATTAACTCCGGCTGTATGTTTGTTTTGTTAATATTTAATTGCATCGCAGTACAGACTAAGCATCGCGAAATCGTGACCACAAGGGCCAGTATGTTTCAGTCAGTAATTCATTTACAACACTTGTCATATAAGAGCAGCATGAAATATTAACATCGTGGGGAAAAGGTGTTTTATCACGTGAGTGGTTTTATAAACACTGTAACACACCTAAGTGTTTTTAATATTAATACGAGCGTAATGGAGCGTAGATGGGTTTAAGAGAACTGGTACATTTCACAAACAAGAAAAATAAATCATATGGTTTTCAAAGGTGCAGTGCGTAACAGTCACAATGTTTACTTTCTATGAGTCTAGTAATTACAGAAGATACTCTATTCATTCAAAACTTCGATATTGTGAGTTCATCGCAAATACGTTTTTGAGGCACCTTGAGCACATAAGAAGCATTTTAAAATTCGATTCGGAGTGTTCACCGAAAATACACGTTTGAAATTCTGTGGAAAAAAAAAAATAAAATAAGGAACGAATTTTAAGAAAAATGAGTGCGTGCGTGCGTGCGTGTGTGTGTGTGCGTGCGCGCATGTCTGTGGGCAGCGTAATTCAAAAACGAAAAGTCAATTAAACAACATATTTGGTATATACTAAAGTGAAGCATCTTTCAAGAGTGCCACACAAATATTTTCAACAGAACCCCACACCCCTCCCCCCCAAATCCCCAATTACTCATTACATGAAAAAAGTTTCCAAACTTATGTTTTTTTTTTGTTTGTTTTTTTCAAAAATGGCTGTAACGATGTTTAGTAATATTGTATGTTTAAGATATCTACATGAAAAATAATATGGATATATTGAATTTGTGGGGAAATAGCTGCTAAGTCCTCTTTTTTCAGAACAATTTTGGACAATTTTGTATAATTAGTAAACCATAAGAGATATTCAAAATCATACTACACAAAAATGTGGACCTCTAAAACATACAATTTATTTTAATTGCTGTTATTGCGGCATGGGCCATTTCCAAGATTCCGATAATATTGGTTTCAATTTTGCAATATTTTGTCATTTTTTAAAGGCCTGGAGTTATTCACTTGCTTCTCGCGATGCCATAGAAAGGGTATGGAATTTTAAAGTCATAAAGTTTCGCTTTTAAACACAGAACTATCGATTCGGGTTCCTCTATCCCTCTTGCACCAACAGCGAAGTGTGTAAGCAACTATATCTACAAATGTTTATTTTGATCAAAATGAAGCAGATAGAAAGTAAAATCATTAACGTCACTTTCTGAACCCATTCTTTCACAAACTATTCTTATATCCACTTCACCTTATGCAAGATAAATATCTGTAGAAATGTCGATTCACACCCACACCTACACACTTACACTCACCCACACAGTCACACCCACCCACACACTCACACCCGCACACCCACACACTCACATCCACCCGCCCACACACTCACACCAAAACACACTCACACTCACACCCACACCCACACATTCACACCCACCCACACACCCACCCTCACTAACACCCACACTGTGTGGGTGGGTGTAAGTGTGTGTGGGTGTTGGTGGGTGTGAGTGTGTGTGAAAACAAGTCCAAAGTGAATACTCGTTCCCAGAACCCAACTACTCACACCCACACACACTCACACCCACACCTACACACTCACACTCACCCACACAATCACACTCACTCACACCCACACACACTCACACCCGCATACCCACACACTCACACCCACACCTACACACTCACACTCACCCACACACTCACACTCACCCACACACACTCACACTCACACCCACCCCCACACACACACTCACACTCACCCACACCCGCACACACTCACACTCACACTCACACTCACCCACACCCACACACACTCACACTCACACCCACCCCTACACACACTCACACTCACCCACACCCGCACACACTCACACCCACACCTACACACTCACACTCACCCACACACTCACACTCACCCACACACACTCACACTCACACCCACCCCCACACACACTCACACTCACCCACACCCGCACACACTCACACTCACACTCACACCCACCCCCACACACACACTCACACTCACCCACACCCGCACACACTCACACCCACACACACACTCACACTCACCCACACCCACACACACTCACACTCACACTCACACCCACCCCCACACACACACTCACACTCACACCCGTACACACTCACACTCACACACACACTCACACTCACCCACACCGACACACACACTCACACTCACCCACACCCACACACACTCACACTCACACTCACACTCACACCCACCCCCACACATACTCACACTCACACCCGCACACACTCACACCCACACACACACTCACACTCACCCACACCCGCACACACTCACACTCACACTCACACCCACCCCCACACACACTCACACTCACCCACACCCGCACACACTCACACCCACACACACACTCACACTCACCCACACCCACACACACTCACACTCACACCCACCCCCACACACACACTCACACTCACACCCGCACACACTCACACTCACACACACACTCACACCCGCACACACTCACACCCACACACACTCACACTCACACTCACACTCACACCCACCCCTACACACACACTCACACTCACCCACACCCGCACACACTCACACCCACACTCACCCACACCCACACACACTCACACTCACACTCACACCCACCCCCACACACACACTCACACTCACCCACACCCGCACACACTCACACCCACCCCCACACACACACTCACACTCACCCACACCCACACACACTCACACTCACACTCACCCACACCCACACACACTCACACTCACCCAGCCCCACACACACACACTCACACTCACCCACACCCACACACACTCACACTCACTCTCACACTCACCCACCCCCACACACACTCACACTCACCCACACCCACACACACTCACACCCACCCCCACACACACACTCACACTCACCCACCCCCACACACACACACTCACACTCACCCACACCCACACACACTCACACTCACACTCACACTCATACCCACCCCTACACACACACTCACACTCACCCACACCGACACACAGAAGGTGCCTTTTGCATTCACGGAGTCTCAGAACGTGTATTTGTAGTGAGATCTTCATATCGAATTTTTTAAGGTGGAATACAGTAGCTTCTTTACCTACCGTAGTAGATAAAGTAGATAATTACATTGTGAGAATCGTTTGTAGGAGCTACAGAAGGATAAATCATAGTGACTAGAGAACGTCATATAAATGTAACGCATCAGAGTTTTACCCAATAAATCGTCAGCTGCTACTGAACCGTAATAGAATCAGTATGCACTTATATAAGTTACATCATGCAATTGTGTTTCTGATCAATACACATTGAGATAGAAAAAGAATGTCTTTATTGTGTTCTGATTTTAAGGTATTATTTCCGCTGTTGGTAGCATTGCTTAGTATTCCATAACACATTCGATTGTTCATTTATTTGATATGCCGTGATATGACAGCTGACACAATGGTGATTTGATTTTAAACAACACATGTAAGCAATTACTATTGTACAAGCTGTTAAATTTTATTCATGAAATACTCTTGATAAGTCCTACTCTATATCACAAATTTCATTAGATAAATGCGTAACCTCTCGTGGGATTACCCATGACAATCTCCATCTAAATTATATGCATTATACTCACGAGTAGCGTGTACTGAAAGTTTATAAAGTTTCGACACGTTTATGAGAAAAGCTGATATTGAATATGGACAAGCAGACTAAGAGAAACCTTCATCACGCAGAAACTTGCCTCATCACCGTAAGATTCATGGTGCAAGGGTTATGCACCCCTTTGTTGGGTACTTCTGACATTGACGCTGCCAGAAAAATCCAATGTATTGCACTCACATGACCTTCTCTACTCTTGTACTAACCTTCTTACAAACTCTTATTCGTGTACCTATCTTCTTCGTGTCGGTTAAGATAAACATTTGCAGAAATTATCTTACTGCTTATTACCTTGTAGGTACAAGGGAAATATGGGAATACAGTAGGCTTTGAGCGACAGTCAAATCTTTTAAAGCTTTGAGATTCCATTCTCTTTGTATGGTTGATATATAAAAATGAATAACAATATTGCATTTGACGAAGGTTTAAGTTTTCCGAAACTGACACAAATGACAACGAATATCTCCGAAATGGTTCACTCTACAAAAAATTTATTTGGGCATAGATATGTGTTTTAGCGAGATCTACATTTTTGTATAATAAGATTTTGTCTATCTCTTACGTTTTACTAGTTATTCAAAAGGCATCCAGACTAAACAGGACTACATAGGCTAAAGCCAGAAAATTCAAAATATACATCTCATTTGTCATAAAAATATCTTAAACATGTCGTTTTAATTAAAATCGTTAGAGCCATTGTCAAGAAAATCAATATTTTCGAAACATTTCCCATGTAAAGGGTAGTTTAGGGTGGAGCACTTTTCTTCAAAATTTTCGTGTCACATTCTTGAAAGACATTAAACTTAAATACTAACTTTGGTTTTTAACCACCTTTTCGTTTGTCAGTTATGCTGTCCACAGACACACACACACACACACACACACACACACACACACACACACACACACACACACACACACACACACACACACACACACACACCTACACACACAGAGACCTTTTTCTAAAAATGCTTTTTTGGATTCAGGGAGCATCAAAACATATACTTCCGGTAGAATCTCGACATGAATTTTTGGGTGATATACAATATTTCCTCTACTTACTAATAGAGAAAATTAAAAACGTCGGGCCGAAAATCTGAGTCCCAGCGGGAAAGTAGTTGTTCGAATTGGGTAGGACTCGGCGTGGTAGTGGTTCGCGAAACTCATGGTTACTGGGCGCGTCTAAACAGTGATGGCCAGGTGCGTAGGTCCCATCGAATCTAAAATCACGTGGTCTCAAAAATGTTCTTCAAATAGAAATAGTGATGTTCAATCACTGTTTTAGACTGATTCAGAAGTCAAGGGTTCAAATAGCATGGTTTCCTTCAAAATCTTCGTGCCGCATCCTTGAAAGACATTAAACTTAAATACCAATTTTGGTTTTTAACCGACTTTTCGTTTTTGAGTTATGCTGTCCACAGACTGACAGACCAACGCATAGACAGACAGACACACACACACACACACACGCACACACACACACACGCGCGCACACACACACACACACACGCACACACCAAAGATCTTTTTATAAAAATGCTTTTTTGTTATTCATGGGGCCTCAAAAGATATGTACGAGTCCGGTGAAATCTCGACACCGAAGTTTTAGGTGGAATACAGCACTTCCTCTGCTTAGTAAAGTAAAAATGTAGGTTTCGTTAAAGCGCACCTTTTATGTCAGATAAATGTGTTATGTATTAACTAGGCGACGCCGTGGACGAGCGGTTAGCGCGCTCGCCTACAACCTAGGCGGCCCGGGTTCGATCCCAGGGACCCGCATGTGGTATTCGTGGTGGACGAAGCGGCGTCAGGGCGGGTTTTCTCCGGGTACTCCGGTTTCCCCCGCCATCTCATTCCACCGGTGCTCCATCTTCATGTATCATCAGTGTCATCGCCTGCGGTGCCGTAGTAGTAAAAGCGGGCGTTAAACACTACAACTACAACTACTACTATGTATTAACTATTTCCAATAACTTTTTTTGTAATGTTTTGAGATTTCAGATGTCTCTTTCAAGTGCTAAATCGCTAATCGTCTTTTCTCGTGATCATAAGGGTACAAGGAATTTGAAATCTATCACATGTTGATACGCCTTTAAAAAAACTGATTATCGCTTTAGTCTGCTGTATCCTCCTGATACCTAGAGCAAAATGTGTAAATTTGTAATGGAAATTATCCCTAATAACAAGAATTCGATAGGATAATACGCTTTTGTATGAATGTTTTGCAGAAGAGCGCGTAAAGGAAATCATATAAATGCAACATTTTTTTTTCGAGCTCTTTCTTTTAAGTGCGTACCTTTTTTTACTGTCTTTCTTTAGAAATGAGTCGCGCAAAATACGTAGACTCTGTTAAAGGCGTCTTTATTTTTCTGTTATTTCGCAGCTCTCCAAAAGCTCTCTGCTTTCCTTATTTCTGTTTTCGTAACCAAAAGTGTGCTGTATTTGGGTGCGGAGATATTCCTGCAGGAACAAACACTGTTGATGCAAGTACATAGCAGTTTTCCTTCGGCTGTGTTTGTATTACGAGGTAAGAAGCTAGCATGTCACTTAAAGGCAAACTCTTCCCTGGTGCAGAGCGACTTTTCCAACCTAATTGCTCCAACACTATTGAAGTTTCAAATTACACACCCTTATGCTTGAAGAAATCTTGTGGGGTTTCCAATATTGCTACTTCCCTCTACAGTCTATACAAGCTTGTTTCAGTTTCTGGTTAGGGGCTTCCGAGCAATCGATGCGGTTGTGGGTATGAACAAGATGCAATTACATAATATACTAATCAAAAAGACCGCTATTGAAGTCTGGGGTTGAAAAATAATACATTCATCGTGTTTTTGCCTCCATGTGTCTGGGTCATATTGCCAATCTTACAAGTACTTGTTTAAGTAGTTCCTTTGTGCCAGGGTAGCCTTCTGCCGTGTTTGTTTTGCTTCTGTTGATGGTAAACAGCCTTTGAGTTTCCTTGTGCATTGTTCACCTTGGTTCTATTTCCTGTTACTTTCTCTATTAGTTATCTATAGTAAGATGAGAAAGTACCAAACGAGAAGGCTCTCTGGCAACTTGCGAGGCTCGCATTCTGGAGATCCCGGTTCAATTCCTGCCAACCACTCCAACGTTGAGCTTTTCGTTGTTTTCCCCATCGGTAAGGAATGCTAGAGTGGTTTCTCATTTACCGCAATTTCCTTTTCATCCGTTTCCTTATCAACTTAAAGGTGTGCTTTTAGGTTTCGTGGGGTATGGCGGTGCTCGACAGATGACGTAAATGCTCATAGGAAAGAATACACACGTGGACATTAGAGCGCCGTTTGGTTGCCCATCTCGCTCTAGGTAGCTTCAGCACTGGGACGACTCTTGGAATTCTTAGGGGCTTCTGCCCGTCTGTGTGGCCTGTAGCCTACGACCTGTAGCCTCGTGTGGTACTTTCAGTTCATCCCTTCGTCTGGGGAACGGAGGGTAGCCCCATTGGATCTATATAGATCTAAGTAGGCAAGGTATGCCCATGCAAAGTATAACCCTTATCCTAAGAAGAGGTCGGGCCCTAATGACCTAGTTGTCGACGGGCCCGTAAAACCCACTACTCACTCACTCACCCTAAGAAGAGGAAGTATTTCAACCAAAAATTTGAACAAGATTGGTTACAAATTACATCGTGTGGTAAATTTTAATGGGCAAACGCTTAAGAAAAAATACAAGTCAAATAAAAGGCATTGGAAGTAAATACAGAGCAAACAGCTGTGTGTTCTTGGACCCATAAATGTTCCAGTGTTGAAGCTTTAAAGCAATGCTGTCCAACTTTCTCATGTGCTCGGACGCATTTAACTCATACCTAAAGAGGCGCAGGCGCCAACACAACCGGTATTTCACTTTCCGCCACGCTTATATAGCCGAGCCGAATTACCGGCGAATTTTCTGGAATATACACGTTCCTGGAAGCTTCTGATAGAGAGACTTTGTCCCCGATTCCCAAGAAGATCAGGTCTGAGGAAAGCCAAAATTACATAAGGAGGGAATGAGTATATATATCTGTCTTGTCTAGGGCAGAAAGTTTTATGACACCGTAGCGTCACATCTACTTGAAGTGATAAAAACACCATAGTGCAAGTACTCTTCTTTTGAGTGGAAATAGGGAAATCGCTTAAAGGGAAGCAATTTATACAGCTTTAGGTGTACAAAAACATACGTCATGGGTGTGTACTGGGAAGATATTCGGAAGGAAATAATTTTGTGTTGAAATTTGAATTAATATTTGAGATCGTCGAGTAAAAATTTGCTTATGAAGGGCGCTAGAAAGATGCACCACGGACGTCGCGTTGGACAGCGTTGCTTTAATGTAATTGCTACCGAAGCTTTGTGAGAAATAAGTTAATCTACGCATCTTACAAGTGACAAACTGTTATCTTCCTACATTCCTGTGGAATTACGCATCCAAGTTGGATCGAAAACCATTTATTTTTTCGAAATCGGCTGATCAAAGAACAAAATGTCATTAGACTTTTTTGTTTGTAATGCTTTTATAAAGCACATATTACAAGGAATGTAATGACTTCCCGTCCATCCTGTATATTTAATGCACTACTGTGCAGCAAACACAAAAATAACAATAGTAACTATAACTGCATTTACTGCTCCAAAAGAATTCAAGATAAAATCTCGCAAACACGAGCAGTACGTCCACAAATTAATTAATTAATACGGCGTCTAAATAGAATCTTGTTTTAAAATCCATCTGTTGGTCTCTCTGCAACGCGTTCATAAACAAGGACTTCTGTGGTAACATAATAGACGCAATTACACCAGCTAAGGCCGTAGCTTTACCGTGGTTATATGAGGCGTTGAGCGCAACAGTGGTCCAACCCACAAAATTCAGAAACTGAGTTATTAGCACAGACATGTTCCCCATACCAAAATCTAGGAGAGCAGTAGTGGCCTATACCACATTTCTACAACCACCGACAGATGGCATGAGAAGTGTGTTATTGCATGGAACTGAATCTGGCTTCCTGGATAAAAACTGTGACCCAACCTTCCTGCATGTATGTAACTATGTATCACAATGTCGGTGCTATACTGATTAAAATTTCCAAATATCATGACTCTTGCTTAGTTATTAAAGTCAATATAAAACTTTCAAATCACAGATTTTTTTACACTCCATTATCTCCATTATGTACATTTAGTGGTTGGGCCACTGTTGCGCTCAACGCCTCATATGTTACATACAGTCGGCGGCACTAATGCAACCTAACGGATGGAATATCACCAAATATAACCAGACCGCACCATAATGGGGGAAAATGTCAAGGTTGTTTTTTGGGGTATCTCAATAAGCTGTGCCTAGTATACCTCTCTCGATCTCTCCCCACGACTACACAACAGGTGTAGAGGCAATCAAGTGAATACTTATTTGCTCAAGGAAATTAAGACAGACAATGTTTCGAAGCAAAAGGAAATATTTTCTTAGGATTGCTATTTATGACTATTTAATAGTTTTCACACCAGCCAATTTTTATTTTTATGCTTATCTATGCCTTTATATGTATAGATAAGCAGTTCTCTTTTACGATCTTTAATGAGTATAAAATGAAGGGTAGTGAATGTGCTGAATTCGCAGCGAAGTGATTCCCCCCTCTGCCAGGTACTTAATCGGAATAAAACCCTATTGTTTGCTCCGGGCGACGTGTTCTTGGCCGTAACGCCGGATAAAATGGCCCGGAAAGCCTAACGTTCAGCATTTGCAGACAAAGCGACACATTAGCGAGCGAAGGACCTAACTCCTGCGTAAAGCAGATCGTCAAATGCCTTCAGAGAACTTGCAAGATGCGGGCGGACTAGCAGCAAATCTCAGTGATCGTAAACGTTTATATAGCATCGAAGATCGTGTGCATGTGTTTTCTTTTGTTTTTATTTGCTACTGCGTGGCATTTCAGTACATTATGTTGATAAATACTGTCCAGCAGAAATTTACACTCAAATTGTTTTTTACTTTCTCTACTGGTAAGTAGGGGAAGTACTGTATTCCACCCAAAAATTCGATGTGGAGATTTCACCGGAAATACATGTTTTGAGGCCCCCTGAATAAAAAAAATCATTTTTAGAAAAATGTCCGTGTGTGTGTCTGTGTGTGTCAGTCTGTCAGTCTGTCAGTCTGTGGACAGCATAACTCAAAAACGAAAACTCGGTTAAAAACCAAAGTTGGTATTTAAGTTTAATGTCTTTCAAGGATGCGACACGAAGATTTTGAAGAAAATAGCCCCACCCTAAACTACCCTTTACATGGAAATTTTTTTGAAAATTTTTATTTTCTTGAAAATGGCTCTAACGATTTTTATTAAAATGTCATATGTTTGAGATATTTTGATGACAAATGAAATGTATATCTTGAATTTTCTGGCTATAGCCCCTGTAGTCGTGTATACTCTGGACGACTTTTGCATAACTGGTAAACCGTTAGAGATAGTCCAAATTATACTGTACAGAAAATGTAGATCTTGCTAAAATACACAATTTATGTCTGAATAAATTTTCTTGTAGGGTGAACCATTTCGGAGATATTCCTTGTTATGTGTGTGAGTTTCGGAAAACATGGAACTTTCGTGAAATGGATCATCGTTGTTCATTTCTTTTATATGTTAAGTGTGCAAAGACAACAAAATCTCAAACATTTGACTATCGCACAAAGCCTACTGTATTCTAACATTCCCCTTGCACCTACAAGGAAATAAGCAATAAGATACTTTGTACAAATGTGTATCTCAACTATCAAGAAAGAAGATATAGGAATAAGAGTTTGTAAGAATGGTTAGTACAAGAGTAGAGAAAGTCATGTGAGTGCAACACATCAGAGTTTTTACTTTAGTTTATCTAGGCAATGCCGCTGCAAGATTCAAAAAATCTAGTTTCTTCTAATTGCTTTGACTTTTAATTTTACAGGGTAGAAGGCACTGCTTCGGCCGTACGTTAACCAGGGATTCTATATGATGAGTGTAACAAATATGTCCAATACAATTGTTGTCAATAAAGAGCCGTTTCGCCGGAAAAAATTATTTGTGTCAAATATTTGTAGCTATCTAGCCTCCTGACGATTGGATATAATTGGCTTATTACTTCACTAACTGTCGCAGAAACATTGTGTGAACATTGCTGTAATGGATTTCTACCTAAATTCGAATGAATGTAATCACAATTTATGTTAAAATTTTAAATGACAGAAATTACACGTCGATTTTTATATTTCCCAAGGCTAAATGATAATAGCATTTCTGCAGTTACTGCATATAATAATCAACCAGTGTGAGACTGTTGCAAAAATCCAATAAGCAAAGAAAATGTCATGTGTGTGCATGTGTGCATGCGTACGTGTGTGGGTGTGACAAAGTCCTTCTGCTGACAAAATTCAGTACAGTTACTTTCTCACTTTATTGTCTTCTAAAACATTTGCACAAATACACAGTTCTCTTTTACTGACTGTAACACCGTCTATTGTCTTTCCTGATATTACTACTTAGAATTGTTTTCTTCTCGTAAACTTGACTCACTCCTTTGTCTTTCATCACTTCTTCTGTCTCTCAAACAGCTGACTTTGACGATAAAACCACTCGATACGTATTAAGTGTTTCGCTACCTTCCTTTGGACGCGACCTTACTCACGTAACTGACACACACACACACACACACACACACACACACACACACACACACACACACACACACACACACACACACACACACACACACTGAAACTAAAAACTGACTGACCCCTGTCTGTAACTAGCTGCGGCCTTATATACCGAGGATGGCGTATCATGGACCTTTCTCGAACTTCTACAAATACTCGGGCCTCCGGACACTTCTCGAATAATCTATAAAATCCTCTTTTGTTCTGCCGCTGTGATTGTTGTCACGTGTTCGCGTAAGGCAGCCTGAATTTGACCGCTTTTGTTGCACGCATCCCAGTGCTGTGAGGCAGCATTTACAGTTGTCGCTGCCGCCGTCACAATATTTTTTAGCTATGTAAAGCACCAGTACTTTGAGGTGTTTTATTTGTTGATTTCGGTTTGAAATATAAATGAGAACACTTGTGGGTACTCTAAATAGTATACTTTGCTTGTTATTTGTATTTTTTTAAAGTATTGTTTTCTTATACTAAATAATACTAACTAGTTTCTGTGACACCTGAGTTTTAGTACCATAAGAAAATTCAATTGTTTTCTCTCTTTATCTTACTCATACATTCTTTTAACCGCTTCTCTTTGAAAACGTATAGTTGAGGTTAAGTTGCTTGCGTGTCTGAGTATACACGCACACGCGCGCACACACACACACACACACACACACACACACACACACACACAACCATAGCAATAACAGCTTTGTCCATTTAAAAATAGGAGTATTCCTTTATATTGTAATGTAACAGTTCATGTTATTGTGAGGTGTATCGGAACGTGATCTACAAATAGAGAATGTTAAATGAAGGCTTTAAACCGTGACAGGGCAGTATAAAACAGAATACTAAGTGCAAAAATGGAGAGGACACGCAACATCATCGATGCGCAAACTTACCTTGTTTTCTCTGGCTCTGTGGGTACATAAAACAGTGCGTATCCACAACAGATTAGTTCATATTCCAGAATATGCATATATTTGCTCATTTATTCATTGACTCGACACACAAGTAAGTCAAAGCATACGCAATGAGAACAGACTACATTATGTATGTATGCATGGTGCATAACCCTTCCTCTTGTGAACAGTGCTGCATCATAAAACTTCATGCATAAAAGTGTTTTCTTGCTTTGATCGAATGCCAAATGTTCTGATGTATTGTCAGTGTAGAAGATATGTTTAAAATACTCAACAAAAATTAAGTTAAAAAAAAAACTTTGAGTTATGTACAATGTCATTTATTAACCACTGGTTAATTTTATATGGCATTTACAAACTTTTCTTGCAAAAGCTTGTTCTTCCGTCCTTTTTAATTAACTGAGATAAGCATTTGCATAAACAGTTTTATTACACATTTGATTCTATGTATGTAGTTAGAAAATCGAGCGAGGCAGCGCCGCGGTAGCGTGTGTGACTCGCATTTGGGAGATCGTGGGTTCGATCCTCGCGTTGGACTTTCGTAACCCACGAAATATGTGACATAAGTTGCGTACTTTTAATGACATTTGTATTTTTTGTGCAGTAAAAGTTTGTCGCCTATGTTTTCCAGTTACGCAACTCGTTCAGAACGTAGAGGACTTCAGAGGCTATTGCCAGAAAACTCAATATGTGCAGTTCATTTGTCATGAAAATATATTAAACATGTGCTGTTTTTGAGAGTTAGCATCGGAACTGAAAAATTCAATACCACAGGTGAAATCTGAACCATAGACCGTCCGCTTACCAGGTGAGTGCTCTAACCGCTGAATAAATAATTAAATAAATAAATTAATAAATAAATGAATGAATGAATAAATAAATGATAAATAAATAATAATATGCAGTTTTATTCAAAAGCATTAGATACATTAAGGAAATGCTTCCTCATTAGAGGAAATTAAAGTTTTCGAAAATTTTACCTTTTTGAATTGAGGGGTTTCAAAACAGTATTTCCGGCGAAATCGAATTTTTTGGGTGAAATGCATACTTTATGTACTCTAACTACGTAGGAGAGAAAGTGAAACTGATTGAACCTCTTTGGTTAAAAAAAAAGTATTAAAATGCTCTAATGCTCCCTTAAAGGGAGACGACATGCAGAAATTGTCCCCCAAAATTTACTTTTTTTTTTTTTTTTTTTTTTTTTTTTTTTTTTTTTTTGACTCTAATTAATTGTAATTTTCTTACACTTTACCGGCAGGTACCACAGATATTTATACTCCCATGTATTTTGTAAAATGGCACCGCATTTGCAATTTTCTATTGTGAATTCTGCACCACAGGAACAAATGATCACTTTACACACTTCGAGATAGAAAAGTAAACGTTACCCACATTTTAGGTGAAGTGTTGCTATACAAATTGGTACTACTGGTAAGCATGGCACCTAAGTCCGCTCAATCCATGTCATTTTACGCTTAATACGTTTATGCCAAGATGATATAAAGGCTATAATTCCAGGAGTCCTGGAGTGAGTACGAGTCGCCTGGGTTAACCCAGGCGGATGGTAAGGTGGCCACGGTACCTATCCGTTTAATTACGGATTTACCCGTGAGGTGGTATAGGTTGTCAATGTATTACAAGCTTTTGTGTTTCTGTATGTCTGATGGTGAAGGTTGGGTTCCTATATTGTCACTGGCGGCGGGATCTGTCAGATCTTGGATGTCTAGCCATCCAAGCGACCATTGCCCTACTGATTACTTCGTCAGCCGCTTGTGGAGCCGTCGAGCAATGCAGTGCTAGTGACAGGAAACCGAGAGGAATAGTTGATAGGTGTGGTGGTGCCAACTGTGGTTACATTTGGCGGATGGTGAAGGGAAAGCGGTACCTACTAGCCAAGGGCGTCCTTGGGTAGACGGTAGCTCTGTCTCCGCCTAGGGAGGCGATGGTCCTATTGCCCCAGGGTGTTGACCAGCTGGTTTGGGTGAGGTGTGAGTTTGGCATACATTGTGCGAGTCCTGTCCCGCACGACGTCCACAATGTATGGGATGCCGGAATGAGTGTGAAGGATGTGTGATGGAAACCTACGGTCGGTATCGTAGATCATCCTAAGCGCCTTGTTCTGCACGGCCTGCAGCCTGCGGATGGTGGAAGGAGCCACCGTACCCCAGACCTCGCACCCGTACAGAATCAGGGGCGGGACGATCGCACGGTACAAGCGTAGTTTCAGGTGTGTAGGCATGGTTGAGTGGAGTATGGGATATAGCTGTCTCAGGGCGCCATGTCCCTGACCGACCTTTGCTCTGACATGTGGAGTGAAGGTTAGACCACGGTCAAGTAGTACCCCCAGGTATTTGGCAGAGTTAACCCATGGGATTCTTCTCCGCCGCATTGCCAGGGATACACCCGGCCGCCAGTTTCGAACTTTGCCCAATAGTAGAGCCTGGCTCTTCTGCGGGCTAATGGCCATTCTCCACTGTTCACTCCACCTGCCGATAGCATCGAGCTGTCGCTGTAGTGGAGGGAAGCAGTACCGAACATTTTTGTTCTGTGCCAGTATGAGGACATCGTCTACTGACACGTAACAGTATGCGGTTCCACGGGTAGGTCAGACATGTAGGCAGCTAAGAGCAACGGCGATAGCACGCTACCTTCCGGAACTCCAGCCGCTATGGGTCTGACCGAGGACAAGTTCCCCTCCACCCGCACCCGAAAAGAGCGATCCCGAAGGAAGCTACCAATCAGGGTGAGGTAGGGGGGAGGGATTTCTGCCTCTCTGAGTTTATACAGTAACCCCTGGTGCCATGTGGTTGCAAAGGCTTTTTGATTATTCGACTACTATCATATACTATACTGCTCGCTAAAGTTAAAGGCATGTGAACGCTGGCCAATGCTCAAGCGGAGCGCTGTTGCCAAGTGTAGTGCGTGTACCGGCAGCGGTTCTGTACATAAGAGCGCGTGGGATGTGTGTACCACATTGGGCAGCGCTGGTAGGAGGGGCAAGCATAGGATTCGCTGGAGTCTGCAGTACGGCCCGCCTCCATATGCCTTTAACTTTTGCGAGCATTATGTTTGCTTATTAAACAAGATAGGATTATTTTATAACTATGTTTGTAGTTGATCTGTAAACTGTGGGTTGAATTGAATGGCTAGGAATCTTCTGGACTACCTGTTATATATTGTGGTAGACATTCATATCTGTGAATTAAGTTCCTTTTTCTCTCTAATTAATGCCTTTGTTTTGTCTCTTTCCAGGTATGTACGTGAAAGCGACAGTTTATAGTTATTTATTCAGAGTGTGCACAGCCATGAGGTAAGGTCAAATAACCTTACTATAAAAGTCTCGTTAGGCCTTGAACAATCTGATCACTGCTAGAAATAAGAAATGACAGATAAACTTAACTAAGAGCACTTAAACTTATGTATCTTTTTCTTAATTTTTACCTGAACAAATTAAAAGAGAAAAGAGAAACATTTAGCCGTCAGATAGCTTGAATAATGCACACAGGCATCCCATGATACATCCCGCCGCATTAACACATTTAGTTTCATGCCAAACATATTGTGACTTTGGTGGATGTAAAGTAAAGAAGACAGATGTAGTCGAGATAAAGAATTTATTGCTCGCTAAACACATTGTGAATCGTTAATAAACCTAACCCCAACCGCATTACTAACCACCTTTCTTCATCTGGAAACAACTTTTGCGAAAGAGGGGAGGTTGCATTTACCTCCTTCCACTATACGCTGATATTGCCATCCTTCTCAGACGTGCCTTGTGTTACAGTGGTGGTCTGGTGACACGTACGTTGCGTTTGATTTACGAAAGCACTTTCAAATCTTATGCGATAAACATCTGTTCATTAGTGACTTCTTTGGTACTGCTTATGTTTAAGTACTCTGTCAATATTTGGTGGCAAAGTCGAAGTGATCCACCAAGTGATCGTCTCGTAACCTATTGCGATACAGACTTTTAATATAGTTCAATTTGGAGAAACTCTGTTCGCAAATATATGTAGAGCTATACCCACTCTTATACCCACTATTCTTGCAAATGCTTATTTCTCCATCTACTACATTTTAATTGACATAAACATCTGCAGAAAGTGTCTTATTGCTAATTTTCTTGTAGGTGCAGGGGGAATATAGGAGTACGGCGGGCTTTAAGCGATAATAAACTGTTTTAAGAACTGGTTGCTATGGGATGCCTTTGAAATTCCGTTTTCTTTGCGAGGCCAAGAGATGGAAAAAAACGAATAACATTCGTATTTGAGAAAAAATATAAGTATTGGCAAATTTATTGGCAAATAGTAAAGAATATCTCGGAAATGCTTCACCCAAAGGACAAAAATAGGTATTTCACGCAACTTGTGCGTTTTAACAAGATCCACATTTTGTATGTAGTAAGATTTTGTCTGTCTCTTACTGTTTACCATTTATGCAAAAATCATCCAAACTGAAGAGGTCTTCTGAGGACATTCTAGGTGCGACTTAGAAACTGTCATGGAATCGCCCATTTGTGTCCGTCACTGCATACTGACACACCCTCCGATTGAAGATTGGAGTGGGGAATAGCAGCCAATTACGTAAGCATCTCCAAACAGACAAGGTTGGACATCGCTGTTGTAGACGTTCACTTGACACCACAAATGACAACAAACTACACAGGGTGGTGATCGGTGTGTTATAGTCTCGTAATGAGCACGGCTCAAAACACCCATATCAGTTCAATAAGAATTGGGATGAATAGATGTTATATAGTTAAAGGCTCGCGCTCGTGGAACTGATATTTTTAATCCTTCCTACGTAGTGTAACAAAGTATAATTTGATATGGGAAAAACCTTGTATCTGTAGCCACGGAAGGTGCCCCATCAATGTCAAGAAAATACAATGGTTTTGTGAGTTTACTTCTAAATTTTTAAACCAGAAAGGTATTAATACAGATAGTTTTGAAGCTTTTCACTACATTATACACCGCGAGACGCAAATATGGAAAACGCAATGAACACGGTGATAAAGACCGTGAATCACATTAAGTCTAAGTCTTGCGTCATCGACAATTCATAAGGTTCTTGGAAGATACTGGCCCTGAATAGAAGATACGATGGCTTAGTAGGGGTGCCATGTTGAATAGATTTTTCAGTTTCGTCATGAAAATCCGTAGCTTTTTAGAGCAGCAGGTTAGTATTGAACATTTTAATGTTACTATATCTTATAATAATTACAAGATATCTAATGTATTTTCCCCATAAAATCATTCCTGATGCATGTATGATTTACAATTGGAAATAATTGCATTACAAAAGAATACCCTTATAAAATCAACGGGAAAACAAGGCTCAGAACTCTATCGATTGTTGACATTGGACTTATACCCAACTTGAGAGATTTTGCAGGCCGCCTTGTGGCAGTGTTTGGTTCAACAGCTATTTTCGAAATTAAACTATTCTAAATCTTGTGCTACAGGTTAAACGAAGACACACTTGTCTCAATATTACATTTCTCTACGAGTGCTGTCCGGGCCTAATTTCGATAAATTAGTATCACAAACAAAGGGGCCAACAGTCCTCCACTGGTGCTTGAACAGTTAAACGTAATTTACGCACTAACGTGTAGTTCACAAGTTGAAACTTTGCGCCTCAATGCAAGTTATGCTCAGACGGCAGATGCAGCAGGTTTGCATGCGATTCGAAGTGGAGTGAGAATAACAGCAGCCCACGCCTCTAGAAGCAGTTCCCCATACATGCACTAACCCCTAGGCACCACTCAGATCGTCTCATGGTGTTGCCCAGGTAATCACGTTAACACGCTCGCATGTGCTGTATGGCGTTACGTAACCACTAGCGTAGTAACTGGGTTGCTCATGTGGAACCCGACTCCTCATACACCAACCCTAACAAGAGCCTCCTTTGTCATTGCAGCATGCACATGAGAAGACAATCTGGACTCTGGGAATGAGCGTCACGTGGACGGGGAGTATAGGGCCGCACCAATAAGAGAAATTGATTACATGGACCCTCCATCCCGCCAAGCAAACTCAGTCGGTTTTAAGTCTTAAGTGCTAATGATTTTGTTTTTCAAATGTGCTCTAGTGTACATTTCCTTGCAACGAAATTCGCGCTAAAATTAATTTTATGCTCGTATTATGAGGTTTGGAAAACCTGTAACAGACAGATATAATTCGTTTTCCTTAACCGTGTAGCTGATGTTACAATTACATTACAGTCTTGAAAGTGGAGTTTAATAGAAGTAGGTTACATCACGTATCAAAACGATTAATGTTTACGCTAAAATAATTACAACATAATTTGTTTTTGTTTTTCTATTAACTGGTTAGGTTTAGCAGGGTGGTGTAAAAAACGAAAATAAAGGCTTCTCGGGTAAGAGAGTTGAATTTCGCCAAAAATCTAATTTTCATTATTCCCCAAAATCATTGGTTCATATTTGTGCATTACCTACTATTAATGACTGCACAACTACACCATATTCTATTTTAATCCACTATCCTGGTGTAATTAAATTTTTTATTAATGACTTTAAGGAGCTGAAATTCTAACTGTCTAATTTTTAGTTACTGCAGATAAAACAATCTGCGAAAAATGTAAAAGTGATTGCCATATAAGATAGGTTAAACTGTTGGAGTTTTACAATAAGTAGGCCAAGCTATGTGACAATATTTTACAGCTTTTCCCACCAAAGAATTGTTTCACCTTTGGTATGCGTTCGCGAACCAATTCCCCATTTTATTTTTCACGTTTCTTTATATTTTCCCCTTTCTTTTTACTTTCTCTACCATGTATACATAGTAAGCAGAGAAACCATTGCATTCCATCCAAAAATTCGACATCGAGATTTCATTGGAAATACGTATTTTGAGATACCTAAATTGAAAAAATATGCATATTACAGATTGCGCGCGCGCATATGTGTTTGTGTATGTGTGTGCGTGCGTCCGTGTGTGTCTGTTCATTCCAAACTGAATAGTCGGTTAAATACTTAACTTTGTAACTAAGTCCAGCGTCTTCCAAGGGTGCGACACCAAGATTTTCAATTAACGACATTGATTAAAATATAGTAAGTGCAAGATATTTTTAAGAACAGAGAAATATATATCTTGAATTTTCTAACTATAACCTCTGAAGTCCTCTTCATTCCGGGTGACTTTTGTATGACTGTTAAACCGTAAGACATAATCGTACTACAGAAAAAGTATAGACCTCCTTGGAACAAAACTGTAATATATCACATATATTTTTTTTTCTCTTGATATAATTTCATTCATTCCTTGCTATTGGTTTGAATTAACTTTCCAATACTTATATTTTTCTCAAATGGGACCGTTATTCACTCCCCCCCCCCTTCTGGTTAGGCAAAGAGAGCACTTTCAAAGCCATCACATAGCAACCAACTCTTAAAGGATTTGACTATCGCATGTCTACTGCATTCCCTATTCCCACTGTAGCTATAAGTAAATATGAAATAAAAGATTTCTATAAGTCATGTTTATCTGATTAACATGAACGGGACAGAAACTTGTGAAGAATATTTTGTTGACGACTGAGAAGAGAAGGCCATGTGAACGTAGCACATCCGACTTTTCCATTTATTTGCCGGCTTTAACGTCTAAGGTGATATCGGCGGTTTTTGCCTTTGTAACAATTGCTCATCGTCAATAATGTTTACTCGTGCTAATCTTGAAGTTTGTTTACAAGGTTTTGTTTGTAGGCATTAAATGTACGCACACATTTACATCCTCACTCAAACTTCCAGCATCCAGGAAAGATGTAGAATAATCCTGGGTAAAGAAAAAGTCTGTCCCCCAGCCGGAAATCGAACTCGGGACTGGAAGCTCGTATGCCAATTATGAGACCCGAGAGGTAGTCACTTTCTTTGTTGGAGCAGCAGTTTCTCGATAGACGTTGTTGGTGTTTTGTTCCTGTCGCATACACGTTAACCACAATGAAATATTTTTTTATTTTATCAGCAGTAGCTATTCTGTGTGTTTTTCTTTTTCCTGAGGTAAAACAAGCGTGACGGAAAGGTAGCCCTTCCAAAGAAAAAGGAAGTAGGTTGATAAGAGTCTATTACGACCGAATTATACTGTGAGAGCGTAGAATTTTAATGATTTTCGCAGTGCCAATTCAGCACTTTATACGTAGACTGCAATTTTAGTAATTATATGCTTGTTCGTGATGTTATTTATTCTAAGTGGATACATAATAACATGTAATAACCCGTTGTGTGTTTACAAACCTGGGATGTTATGTATAGTGAAAGCGTTAGTATTTATTTACTTCGTGAAAACAATGACTTGCAAGGTTTTAGTGCTTTTGTACTAATATATTCCATGAAAAACCAAGTGGAAGATCCGGTTTTTTTTTTTTTAAATCTTGTATTCCACCCAAAAATTAGATATAGAGAGTTAGTGTAAATACACGTTTTGAGGTCCCTGAATTAAAAAAACTTTGAGAAAGGTTCGTATGTGTGTGTCTGAACAGCATAACTCAAAAACCAAAAGCAACATTTACATAAAAAAATCTGATGTGTTGCACTCGCATGACGTTCTCTACTCTTGTACTAACCTTTCTTACACACTTATTCCTATATCTTCTTCGTGTTGGTTCAGATAAATATTTGCACAAATTATCTTATTGCTTATTTCCTTGCAGATACAAGGGAAATATGGAAATACAGTAGGCTTTGAGTGATATTCAAATCTTTTAAAGCTTTGAGATTCCGTTCTCTTTGCACGGCTAACATGTAAAAAATGAATAACGATGTTCCATTTGACAAGAGTTTGTTTTCCAGAACTCGCACAAAATAACAAGGAGTATCTCCGATATGGTTCACTCTTCAAAAAAAAAGAAAAAATTATTTGGACATAAATTTTGTCTTTTAGCAAGATCTATATTTTTTGCATAGTAAGATTTGGTCTATCGCTTACGGTTTACCAGTTATGCAAAAGTCACCCAGAGTAAATAGGACTACATGGGCTATATACAGAAAATTCAAGCTATGCATTTCATTTGTCATAAAAATATCTTAAACATATTGCATTTTAATCAACATTGTTAGAGCCATTTTGGAGAAAATCAAAATTTTTCGAAAAATGTTTCATGTAAAGGGTAGTTTAAGGTGAAGAAATGTTCTTCAAAATCTTCGTTTCGCATCCTTAAAAGACTTTAAACTTAGATACCAACTTTGGTTTTTAACCGACTTTTCGTTTTTGAGTTACGCTGCCCACAGATTGACACACTCAACAATGGACACATACACACACACAGGCGCCCGCGCTGACCTTTTTCTAAAAATGCTTTTCTTTTTTTATTCAGGAGGCCTCAAAACATATATTTCCGGTGAAATCACGACATCGAATTTTTGGGTGGAATACAATACTTCCTCTACTTTACTGTAGTAGAGAAAGTAAAAAGGATTATACTGCAGTTTTCATACACGCAGCAAGGTTGGGAAACTTTGCAATTTCTTTCTTTTGTTTCTTTGTGCTTTTTTTTTTTTTTTTTTTTTTTTTTTTTTTTTTCAACATGCATTTTAGTTTAGAGTGGAAAAGCCATTATAATGACGCCTTGTACACGCCAGAATATGACAAATTATTTTTTTAATTAACACAGCTAAATAATTAAAATAAATTAAATGCACAATTAACGCCAAAGCTAATTAGTAGCATTTAATAATAGTAACTTGTGTTTCTGTTTATAATTCTGTTTTACGAAAGGTTATGAAGTTTATTTATAATGTTTCCCAAATATTACATTCAGTACTTTCGTTTCAAAACATTTACTTATATAATAAGTTATAACATAAATGTATTTCTTTATATACAATATATTATTTCAATGCACATTCTTCTTCTTCTTCTTCTTCTTCTTCTTCTTCTTCTTCTTCTTCTTCTTCTTCTTCTTCTTCTTCCTCCTCCTCCTCCTCCTATGTTTATTAGTTTGCTGGTAAAGGTAGTTGTCCAAACTTTACATGTGCAATCTTATAGGGGTATGTAGCAGAATGTGGGAGAAATAGAGATGGGGTAGTGAGAGAAAATAGTCTCAGTGTTTCCTGCGTGTTCTGGTGGTATTAAGTACTATTCAACGCTTATAAAATACAGGATAGATAGGTATACCATTTTATGAGGTCAATAAAAGAGAGTTTTAGTTTAAGCAGACGTTAAGACGTAAGTTTAACTTTTAGATTGATCACACTGATTGAAATCTTTACTTCAGTGTTGTCCAAATTTGTTATGTGCTCGGGCACATTTAACTCATGCCTAAGGAGGCGCGGGCGCCATAACAACCACCGTTGGGGCAAGTACCCTTCTTTAGAGAGGAAAAAGGGAAAACACTGGATAGGAAAGTAATGAATACAGCTTTAGGTCTACATGTGTGTGTACTGGGAAGATATTCGGAAGGAAATAGTTTTATGTTGACATTTTAACTAATATTAGAAATCATCAGAGTAAACATTTGTTTATGAAGGGTGTCAGAAAAACACATCACTGCAGCACTGCACTACTCTCTCTCTCTCTCTCTCTGTCTCTCTCTCCTAGTGGTGAGAGGTCAATTAATAACTGACCGATAATTTAATAACCAAATGCACCCCTTACGAATATTACGAAATGTTTATCCTCCCCCCACCCCCCCCCCCCCAAAAAAAAAACTGCTGGTCTATAGGTATTTCCTAGCCAATACACGTTAGATCCCGGTTAATAGGTTGATTCCTAAAACAACACTTTTACTGTGGGATAACTATTTAAAAGAATAATGCAGTTGTGATGCCCTTTCTATGATAATCCTGTAAACTATAATTGTAGAAGCGAGTAAAAATATCGTCCCAATACAGGTGTTCAAGAATTAAAAAAACATATTGCAACACAAATTTGTTAATTGGAGACAAAGTTGTACTACGACGTCACAGCTGAGCTCTCACGGATGGAATGTACACGTGGCTTCCTATATATATACCGGCTAGGGCGAGGTTGGTTGCGCGCACGTGTAACATTTGTACTAGGTGGAAAATATTTCAACTACAAATGTTACACTTGTGTGCTTTCTGAAAAGCTTTTTGAGGCAATAGTTACAGCCCCGCCAAAGTTTCCGGTCCATCGGCGGGGCGTAGCGTGCTGGCACGAGAGAGGAAGGACCTACCTGCGCGGACCTGACTGCGAGAGAAGAAGCTACCTGCGCCGACTGAAACCGGTTCCTGCGAGCGGCAGGGCGACTTCTTCACTGACCGGCTGGACCCCGAGGCATTCCCGTCTCTTCGGCACTGTGTGTGCCGGACTAACTGATAACTGGGCAGAGTAGTAAGGCCGCAGCCAACAGCTTACAGCTGGTATCTAGGCGCCCGACTGGGTTGGCCCTCTACTACTCGCGCTTCTCAGCACCCTATATCAGCTCTTTCATACTCTTTCTACTTTCCGCTTTCCTATAACTAGACTAAGCTCCCCACTCTTCTTAGGTATAATCACTTCAATCCCCAAATACTAACCCACCCAACTTTCCTGGAAACAGCCATGACACGGACCCGACGCGGTACCATGACCGACGAGACTGACAGCCGACCTCCCACCCCCGACGCATCCCCCCCTTCGCAAGATCAGCCGCCTCAGCCGCCTTCAACTATTAGGCTGACGAGCCACAGAAGACATGTCCCAGAGATGACGGACACCCCAACCACGTTGCTGGTCTCCAATCACCCGACCCACCCCTCACCCCCCCCCCCCTGAGCCAGAGCTCCCCCCTGCCTCGCCTCTACCCAGCACCTCCTCAGGCAGTCAGCCCCTGTCAGCTGAGACTGACGGCACTGGCGATGGCACGTCCACTCACCCCCCGACTAGACCCCCCTCTGCTTCCTCCCAGACCTTTGCTGAAGTTGCAGCCAGGGAATACCAGTCCCCCATCTACGTGTTCAAGGACGAGTCCCCCCGAATGCCTGCAGTGCTCGCGGAGTTTGATAGAACCTACAACCCGGGGCACTATTCGTGTAACCGAGCACCAGTCTCCCATGACACGATGGTGCGATTTACCCGGGAGGAGGACTATAGAAACTTCTGCGAGTTCCTGAGGGGAAAGGGGGTCCTATTCAATGTTACCAACGTTCACAGGGAAGACCGCTCTCACAGAGCAGTGGTAAAGCCACTGTTCCTGGACGGGGCGGCTTCAGAAATCAAAGAAGAATTACAGATTAAAGGGATACGCACAATACGAGTGCAACAACTAAGACGCCTTGCCAGAGACAGGACACTCCTCCCTATCTACCTGATCGAGGTCCCCTCTACTGAAGACCTGCAGAAGCTCAAACAAATCACCACCCTACTGCATTTCAAAATCACAATAGAGGATTTCCGCCCCCCAGCCACCATCATCCAATGTCTCAAATGCCAGAGGTTAGGGCACTCGTTCCAGCGATGCCCCGCCCCCGAACCCGTGTGCTCCAAGTGTGCACGGGGGCACGAATCTCGCTCGTGCACCGTCCCCCTTGAGAGGCGAACCTGCGCCCTGTGCAGATTACCAGGGCATGGGGCCCGATTCCGGGGTTGCCGCGAATACCAGCGCCAACTGGCGAGACTGAGGGGACAAGTGCCCCCACGCCCTACTGCCCCCAGGGACCACACACAAGCCCCCACACAGGACAACATCGCGCCCCCAGTAACGCCTCATATGGCCCAGAGCCGCGACAGCTTTAATCTGAGACCAGCGGCCAGCACTTCGAGACCCCCCACCCCCACCCATGACCGCCAGCAAGGCACACACGCCCACTTTCAACCTCCAAAACCAGCGATCCCACCTTCCCTAACTCCTGCCACACTGCAAAGAAACCTAACATTCCCACGAATGACCTGGGTTCAAGCGCGGCACGAGTGCATACACATACTCACGCTTCTGCTAACCCAGCCACACCTCACTCACGAGGTGCTCGCCACATACTCGGGCTTCTTTGCACTCTTCTCTGACCTTGATGCCTTCGCAATTGACTAAACTCCCCCTCCCCTAAACAGCTATTGCTTAATATCGATGACGACCACTGCAATGACACGGATAATGAATTGGAATGCACGTGGCATTTACCACCGTAAAAGAGAACTCACGGACTTCCTACACACCCACAACATAGACATTGCACTAATCACAGAGACCCATCTAAACCACAAATCCAGGCTAAACATTGCTGGATACCAAACCTATAGAACTGACCGGGACAGACGTGGCGGAGGCACAGCCGTAATTATCAAACGTACCATAGAACACGAACAAGCATTGCTACCCCCCCTAAGACGTTTGGAGGCGACGGGTACGTATGTCAAAATTAATAATACTCGCGCACTCATTGTTGCTGCGTATAATCCCCCGGGCGAACTAAACACACATGACCTGGACGACCTGTTCCAACTAAGCAACCCCATCCTAATCGCCGGAGACCTGAACGCCAAGCACCCGCTCTGGAATTGCCGCACAGGCAACCCAGCTGGCTCACAACTCCTTAGGCATGAGAACAACTCCAATTATGTCATATACGCACCAAGCGAGCACACATACATACCCACACAGCGTAACCACCAGCCTGACATCCTCGATATCACCTTAGTACGACAACTACACCTCCGGGTCACGCTTAAAGTAATCAACGCCCTGTCCTCAGATCACCTACCTGTTCTAATCAACCTAGAAGGCTCTCCGGCACCTTCCTTGCAACCCCTCAGACGCAACTACAACAAAGCAAACTGGGCAACCTTTAACCAGATTGTATCGGCTCAAATCCACAACACGCCAATCACGTCATGCAACGAGCTAGAACAAGCAGTAGCAAACCTTGAAAATACAATACAATATGCCATTTCTACCTCGGTCCCCATTCATGCACGTAACCGCGGCCCTCAAACCATGCCTACCGACCTCAAAGACCTAGCAAGAATCCGCAATAAAGCCCGCCGCAAATGGCAACATACGAGACGCCCTCAAGCCCTACAACAGCTGCGTGAACTTAACTTACACATCCGAAAACGCACAGCCGACTTCCTTACGTCCCAATGGGAAAGGACAGTCGCTGATCTAGACACGGACCGCACATCACTCTGGCGCATTGCGAAATGCCTAACACGCGAACCCACCTCCATTCCGCCCCTACACATCAACCAACGTATAGCCACATCCGACACCGAAAAAGCTGAAGCACTCGCAGATGAGCTGGAACGCACACTAACACCGAACCTTACACCAAGTTTACCACAATTTACTGCTGAGACCGAAACTCTAACTAATAACATATACTTATCCACAACTCACAACCAAGTCAGAAAAACCTCACCATCTGAGGTTACGTGGATCATTAGGCATCTCCCAAAAAAGAAATCGCCCGGACCTGACACCATACCCAACATAGCACTTAAAAACTTACCTCCCGACGCCATTAACCGACTGACAGAAATATTCAACTATACCCTTAGAAGCGGCACCTTTCCACACCGCTGGAAGAAGGCCAAAGTCCTCCACTTCCCCAAACAAGGCAAAGACCACGCCAACCCAGCCAACTACAGACCCATCAGCCTACTGAGCTCACTCAGTAAGGTGCTAGAGAAAATAATACTTAAAAGACTAAACGCACATCTAATAAAACACGGCATCATCATTCAAGAACAGTTCGGTTTTCGAGCCAAGCACTCGACCACACTCCAACTACTCCGTATCACCGAGCACATAACCCGCGGATTTAACATAAATAAAACCACGGGGGTCCTGTTCCTGGACATTGAACGTGCCTTCGACCGGGTATGGCACCCAGGACTCCTACGCAAACTAATGTCTCTAAATGTGCAAGACACCATGGTAAAGCTCATCGCAAACTACTTACGTGACCGCCAGTTCAGCTCCGCAGTAAACAATGCACTCTCCTCTCCACGTATTATGCAAGCAGGGGTCCCCCAAGGCAGTTTACTGGGACCCACACTCTTCAACATTTATATCAACGACATACCAAAAACCACAAACACATCACTTTACTTGTATGCAGACGACACGGCTATCGCAGCTCAGTCAGGCAACCCTAGATTTGTACGCGACAGGCTACAAACGTCACCAACTTGGAAGACTGGCTCGCCAAATGGCGAATCAGAGTCAACCAAGCCAAATGCCATGCAGTAATATTCACTAAGCGCCAAACACATAGAAGCACTGCACGTAGACTCCCTCCTTTAACTCTGTTTGGCGAAAACATTAACTGGACTAACCAGACCACCTATCTCGGGCTCACGATGGACCAAGGCCTCACTTGGCACACACACATCCAAAATTGCCGGCGCAAGGCGCAAGTACAAGTAAGGAGACTCTACCCCCTCCTTCGCACAGGATCACATATCTCCCCGAAACTAGGACTTACCCTATATAAAACACTAATCCGACCGATACTGACATACGCAGCCCCGGTCTGGGGATACGCCGCCTCCACCCACATTAAGCGCCTAAACTCCTTTCAGAACCGGATCCTAAGGATAATCACTGGCGTACCCAGACGGGCGCCGGCCTACAAACTGCACGAAGAACTGCATATGCACACAATTGAAGAATTCATTAAAAAGCTTGCATCCGACCTCTATGCCAAAAATTCCCGCCACCATAACCCGCTCATTGCCAACCTCGGCACATATCATCTTGAACTAACCAAACACAAAACGCCACTCCATCTTTTTGAACGTTCTCTAAACAACACAGATACCATAGATGCCAGAGCCCACCTATTCAATATTCTGAATCACAACTAACTACTTAAAACCTTCTGCCAACAGAGGACCGTAAACGCCCGGACCACATCCACTTTCTCTCAAGATCAGGTATACAGGATACTCCCAAGCCCACAACAGGTACGTAACACTCCCTAAACCTGCCCCCACCACTGCATTCCTTTAGATGTAGATAACCATTTCATAGCTTGTAGGCACGTACATTACTAACCCCCTTAAATTAGCACTGCTGTAACACCCTATAGCACATAACACCAGCTACTCCTTACTAACAAGCTTTCCCTCCCTGGGTGCTGCACAGACCTCGGTATGTGTTGACTCCCAGGATACAATATCACGCGCTCGCATGCACCGCATGCCAGCTAGGTACTAACCATTACTAACCGGGGTGCTATCGCGGAACCCGACCTAACTGTATGTATCGCTACACTAACAAGCACCCTGTCTTTCTCTGCCTTGCATGTTTAGTTTACTAACCGCATGTGCATGGGGAGACGATGTAGCCTCTGAGGATGATCGTCACCAGGGCTGGCGGGTGTGGGGCCAGCCTTTTTAGAAAAAAAAAAAAAAAAAAGTTGGTTGCCGGGGTGGTCCGGGGCTACGAGATAACAATCTGTTCCACCGGAACATCAGCAGCAGCAACAGTTAAGAACCTACGTAGCGACTATGACTACCCTTTTTACTTTTGACAAACTTTTATTCAACTTCCAATGTTCCTATGTTTGTGCGGGTCAAATCGTGTAACTGAATTTTAAAGCAGTTATCCCCAACCGCTGGAGCTGAAATTTTGCATTTACGTTTAGTTTGGATAGCAATGCACGGTTAACTATGTGACGTAATTCTAAGTCTAAAATGGCGGTCTACCTATTTTTTATGCACTCCCCATCAATATAGGTGTCAAATAAAAAGGTTTACTGAGAAGAATACGAATAAAATAAAAAATAAATTAATAGTAAATAAAATTAAAATCAAGCTTTCATTTAAATGCTCATAAAAGAAGAAAATAAACTTTAAATTAAATCAAATACATCAGTTTATTACATTACACAATTTATATGATATAAAAGCTTGTCGCGAGATTGATCTATTTTATAAAAGAACATTTTTTTTTTTTCCTTAGAATTACTTATATCAAGATCAAGTTACCAATTGTATTCTTCTTTATCTACACATGAATCTCGCTAGATATAAAGCTTTTATATCATATAAAATGTATAATATAATATTATGGACTTGAATTTGATTTAAAGTTTATTTTTTAGAGCCTTTATTTAACATTTTTTTAAATTTACTATATATTTGTTAAACACAAGGCCAATAGACTTAATACGAACAAATCTCAAATCTTTTCACGTTGTTTATACATCGCAACTTCGACGTCGGTATCGTTTAGAATAAAACGTGTAAAATGCGTATTTATGGAGTTCCCACCTCTATAAATACCCATGAATTTCCCTCCGCCAATGAGCAACCTAAGAGCGTTCCATTACAGTCTCTCACTATGTTCTTCTCCTCCCGTATGTTTTTAACAGGATCATTCTAGTTTGAGATAGATCAAAACAGGTTATTTTTATAATTGTTTCTAATTCGTTATGTCCGGCGTACGCTGCATTCCTTACATAGGTTCAGCTATTTAAAAAACGTAATTGAATCGTTTGAGGAGCTAATTTTCGACTGATTGCAAACAAATAAATGCATTTATTGAAAACAAGATCCTCAATGAATATTTTGGTTACGGGAATTACTCATTTCATTACCTTTGTAACATTCTTTGTCAGTTTCATACTTTGAAATGATTTATGTACTTTTAAAACGTGTAAATAATTACAGCAGAAAGACCTAGTGATCCAAAACAGGCCAAAAAAAAAAAAAAAAAAAAAAAAACGGGATTTATACTTTAAAATAAGCAACTGAAGTCAAATAGGCATAGAAGACAAAATAAAAACTAACTCTACTGTCCCTAAATGTACGAAAACATGTTTCTCGCTATTTAACTCTTTAATATATCCACGCAAATGGAAAAGGCATTTCTGCCTAACTTCCGGGCTCTAGTTATGAGACACTGCAAGTAGTGAGGAGAGTGGTGGTTTTCTTTCCGAACAATCCTCACGAGAGCTGAGCAGGTAGTTTTTACTGTCAAGATTCCTGACCTTCCGCTCTACACACTCCAAATTTGCGCGCTTACCAAGTGTATGTACTCATACACGAATTTATTCCAATAGACATGCTGGAATTTGACCATTTAGTATCATTTTGTGCCTAATTCACTCTTTGAGCAACAAATGGAAAACACATGAATAACTCATCTTTCGAAGCTTTACCTCTGTATACTCACTACAGAAGTAAATGATAAAGTACTGGTGACATATCGGCAATCAAACATTCGACCAATTTATGTTTTACTTATGCAACCGTGCACTATAGAGGAAAATGGTTGAGGAACTTTGTTTCAGCTTAACGTAAGTAAGTGAATGTTTGTTAATGGCGCTGTCAATTACAAGAATCATATCACCGCCACTGGTGTGCCGGAATTTTGTACCACAGGTATTCTTTTATGTGCTAGTAAATGTACTGACATGGGGGCTTCGTTCCTAAGCACACTTAAAAACCATCTGTCTTGGCCGGTTTTGAACCGGCAATCTTGGGATCAGCAGGCCAGTGCCTAACCAATTAAGCCATCCAGATCGACGAAATGATGGAAAGGAAATTTTGGTGGATGAGACACAAGTAACCTTAACTTTCGCCTACCAACCAGGGAAACCACGGAAACCCAAGATCAGTATGGCCGACCCAAGGGAATTCGAACCCGGAAGTCTTTCGAATGGGAATCTCGCACGTTACCGCGGAGCTATGTCCTCATTTTAACAGTATAAGCTTCCTTCATTGCTTACTAGACGATGACTGCACCCCGGCTTTCGTTGATTCAGTTTAGCTTCAGTCACGAAGAACTTAAAAAATATTACTTATTTTAGCTATTTGACTAATCGAAACATATTTCCATGAAATGTTCCACGAAACTTTAATACAAATATTCTTTGAAATGATGCGCAAATCTTGTACAGTTTACAAGTACTCATGTAACTGCTTTTTAAATGCATATTTACAAAGTTTGTGGTGTCAAATTCATGCAAGTAATTCATTTTCATACAACTTTGTTTCCGTCTATTATTTAATTGAAAAACGATGTTTGCTCACATGTTAAATTTTTCAGCTTTTTCAATGTGAGTTCTGGGAAATAATTAATTTTAGCCAAGCTATTTCGTAAGTTTTATCTAGTTCACAGTACTTAAATCTATGATTCCTGAAGCTCCTGAAAATTTCTAGCAAATAAGTTACTAACTGAGGTCCAAGGAACATTTTGAAAAAGTAAAAAATGTTTTTAAAAATTGAGAAAAATGAAGTTTAAAGTTCAATGCGGTTACGAATGTTACGAAATGTTTATCCTCTCCCCCCCCCCCCCACCCAAAAAAAAAAAAAAAAAACTGCTGGTCTATAGGTACTTCCTAATCAATACACGTTAGATCGCGGTTAATAGGTTGATTCCTAAACCAACATTTTAACTGTGGCATAACTATTTAAAAGAATAATGCAGTTGTAATACACTTTCTATGATAATCCTGTAAACTATAACTGTAGAAGCGAGTAAAAATATCGTCCCAATACTCGTGTACAAGAATTAAAAAAATATATTGCAACACAAATTTGTTAATTGGAGGCAAAGTTGTACTACGGCGTCCAAGCTGAGCTCTCACGGATGGAATGTACACGTGGCTTCCTATATATACCGGCTAGGGCGAGGTTGGTTGCCGGGGTGGTCCGGGGCTACGAGGTAACAATCTGTTCCATCGGAACATCAGCAGCAGCAGCAGCAGCAGCAATTACAGTTAAGAACCTACGTAGCGACTATGACTACCCTTTTGACTTTTGACAAACTTTTATTCAACTTCCAATGTTCCTATGTTTGTGCGGGTCAAATCGTGTAACTGAATTTTAAAGCAGTTATCCCAACCGATGGAGCTGAAATTTTGCAGACAAGTTTAGTTTGGATAGCAATGCACGGTTAACTATGTGACGTAATTCTAAGTCCAAAATTGCGGTCTAGTTATTTTTTATCCACTCCCCATCAATATAGGTATCAAATAAAAAGGGTTACTGAGACGAATGCGAATAAAATAAATAAGAAATTTATAGTAAATAAAATTAAAATCAAGCTTTTATTTAAATGCTCATTAAAGAAGAAAATAAACTTTAAATTAAATCAAATACATCAGTTTATTACATTACACAATTTATATGATATAAAAGCTTGTCGCGAGATTGATCTATTTTATAAAAGAACATTATCTTTCCTTAGAATTACTTATATCAAGATCAAGTTACCAATTGTATTCTTCTTTATCTACACATGAATCTCGCTAGATATAAAGCTTTTATATCATATAAAATGTATAATATAATAAATTTATGGACTTGAATTAGATTTAAAGTTTATTTTTTAGAGCCTTTATTTAACATTTTTTAAATTTACTATATATTTATTAAACACAAGGCCAATAGATTTAATACGAACAAATTTCAAATCTTTTCACGTTGTTTATACATCGAAACTTAGACGTCGGTATCGTTTAGAATAAAACGTGTAAAATGCGTATTTATGGAGTTCCCACCTCTATAAATACCCATGAATTTCCCTCCGCCAGTGAGCAACCTAAGAGCGTTCCATTACAGTCTCTCACTATGTTCTTCTCCTCCCGTATGTTTTTAACAGGATCATTCTTTTTTGAGATAGATCAAAACAGGTTATTTTTATAATTGTTTCTAATTCATTATGTCCGGCGTACGCTGCATTCCTTACATAGGTTCAGCTATTTAAAAAACGTAATTGAATCGTTTGAGGAGCTAATTTTCGACTGATTGCGAACAAATAAATGCATTTATTGAAAACAAGATCCTCAATGAATATTTTGGTTACGGGAATTACTCATTTCATTACAGCAAAAAGACCTAGTGATCCAAAACAGTTAAAAAAAAAAAAAAGAAGAAGAAAGAAAAAAAAACAACGGGATTTATACTGTAAAATAAGCAACTGAAGTCAAATAGGCAAAGAAGACAAAATACAAACTAACCCCACTGTCCCTATATGTACGAAAACATGTTTCTCTCTATTTTACCCTTTAATGTATTGACCCAAATACACAAGGCATTTCTGCCTAACTTCCGGGCTCTAGTTATGAGACACTGCAAGTAGCGAGGTGAGTGGTGGTTTTCTATCCGAACAATCATCACGAGAGCTGAGCAGGTAGTTTTTCCTGTCAAGATTCCTGACTTTCCGCTCTACACAGTACAAATTTGCGCGCTTACCAAGTGTATGTACCCATACACGAATTTATTCCAATAGACATGCTGGAATCCGGCCATCTAGTATCACTTTGTGCCTAAACCACTCTTTTAGCAACAAATGGCAAACACTTTAATAACTCATCTTTTGAATTTTTCAGCTCTTTCAATGTGAGTTCTGGGAAATAATTTTAGCCAAACTATTTCGTAAGTTTTATCTAGTTCACAATACTTAAATCTATGATTCCTGAAGCTCCTGAAAATGTCTGGCAAATAAGTTACTAACTCTGGTGCAAGGAGCATTTTGAAATGGAAAAAATGTTGAAAAAAAATTGAGAAAAATGAAGTTTGAAGTTCAATGCGGTTACGAATATTACGAAATGTTTATCCTCCTCACACCCACCCCCCCCCCCAAAAAAAAAAACTGCTGGTCTATAGGTACTTCCTAATCAATACCCGTTAGATCCCGGTTAATAGGTTGATTCCTAAACCAACATTTTAACTGTGGCATAACTATTTAAAAGAATAATGCAGTTGTAATACACTTTCTATGATAATCCTGTAAACTATAAATGTAGAAGCGAGTAAAAATATCGTCCCAATACTCGTGTACAAGAATTAAAAAAATATATTGCAACACAAATTTGTTAATTGGAGACAAAGTTGTACTACGACGTCCAAGCTGAACTCTCACGGATGGAATGTGCACGTGGCTTCCTATATATACCGGCTAGGGCGAGGTTGGTTGCCGGGGTGGTCCGGGGCTACGAGGTAACAATCTGCTCCTTTGGAACAACAGCAACAACAGTTAAGAACCTACGTAGCGACTATGACTACCCTTTTGACTTTTGACAAACATTTATTCAACTTCCAATGTTCCTATGTTTGTGCGGGTCAAATCCTGTAACTGCATTTTAAAGCAGTTATCCCCAACCGATGGAGCTGAAATTTTGCATTTACGTTTAGTTTGGATAGCAATGCACGGTTAACTATGTGACGTAATTCTAAGTCCAAAATGGCCGTCCAGTTATTTTTTATGCACTCCCATGATATAGGTATGAAATAAAAAGGTTTATTGAGAAGAATACGAATAAAATATAAAATAAATTAATAGTAAATAAAATTAAAATCAAGCTTTTATTTAAATGCTCATAAAAGAAGAAAATAAACTTTAAATTAAATCAAATACATCAGTTTATTACATTACACAATTTATATGATATAAAAGCTTGTCGCGAGATTGATCTATTTTATAAAAGAACATTTTTTTTCCTTAGAATTACTTATATCAAGATCAAGTTACCAATTGTATTCTTCTTTATCTACACATGAATCTCGCTAGATATAAAGCTTTTGTATCATATAAAATGTATAATATAATAAATTTATGGACTTGAATTTGATTTAATGTTTATTTTTTAGAGCCTTTATTTAACATTTTTTAAAATTTACTATATATTTGTTAAACACAAGGCCAATAGACTTAATACGAACAAATCTCAAATCTTTTCACGTTTTTTATACATCGCAACTTCGACGTCGGTATCGTTTAGAATAAAACGTGTAAAATGCGTATTTATGGAGCTCCCACCTCTATAAATACCCATTAATTTCCCTCCGCCAATGAGCAACCTAAGAGCGTTCCATTACAGTCTCTCACTATGTTCTTCTCCTCCCGTATGTTTTTAACAGGATCATTCTAGTTTGAGATAGATCAAAACAGGCTATTTTTATAATTGTTTCTAATTCGTTATGTCCGGCGTACACTGCATTCCTTACATAGGTTCAGCTATTTAAAAAACGTAATTGAATCGTTTGAGGAGCTAATTTTCGACTGATTGCAAACAAATAAATGCATTTATTGAAAACAAGATCCTCAATGAATATTTTGGTTACGGGAATTACTCATTTCATTACCTTTGTAACATTCTTTGTCAGCTTCATACTTTGAAATTATTTATGTACTTTTAAAGGTGTAAATAATTACAGCAAAAAGACCTAGTGACCCAAAACGGGCCAAAAAACAAACAAAAAAAAGGGGGGGGGATTTATACTTTAAAATAAGCAACTGAAGTCAAATAGGCAAAGAAGACAAAATAAAAACTAACCCTAAATGTACGAAAACATGTTTCTCTCTATTTAACTGTTTAATATATCCACCCAAATGGACAATGAATTTTTGCCTAACTTCCGGGCTCTAGTTATCAGACACTGCAAGTAGCGAGGTGAGTGCTAGTTTTCTTTCCGAACAATCATCACGAGAGCTGAGGAGGTAGTTTTTCCTGTCAAGATTCCTGACCTTCCGCACTATACACTCCAAATTTGCGCGCTTACTAAGTGTATGTACTCATACACGAATTTATTCCAATAGACATGCTGAAATCCGGCCATTTAGTATCATTTTGTGCCTAAACCACTCTTTTAGCAACAAATGGAAAACACATGAATAACTCATCTTTCGAAGCTTTACCTCTGTATACTCATTGCAGAAGTAAATGATAAAGCACTGGTGACATATCGGCAATCAAACATTCCACCAATTTATGTTTTACTTATCCAACCATGCACTATAGAGGAAAATGGTTGAGGAACTTTGTTTCAGCTTAACCTAAATAAGTGAATGAATGTTAGTGGCGCTGTCAATTATCAGAATCATATCACCGCCACTGGTGTGCCGGAATCTTGTACCACAGGTATTCTTTTATGTGCTATTAAAAGTAGTGACATGGGGGCTTCGTTCCTAAGCACACTTAAAAACCATCTATCTTGGCCGGTTTTAAACCTGCAATCTTGTGATCAGCAGGCCACTGCCTAACCAATTAAGCCATCCAGATGGACGAAATGATGGAAAGGAAATTTCGGTGGATGAGAAACAAGTAACCTTAACTTTCGCCTACTAACCAGGGAAACCACGGAACCCCAAGATCAGTATGGCCGACCCAAGGGAATTCGAACCTGGAAGTCTTTCGTATGGGAATCTCGCACGTTACCGCGGAGCTATGTCCTCATTTTAACAGTATAAGCTTCCTTCATTGCTTACTAGACGATGACTGCACGCCGGCTTTCGTTGATTCAGTTTAGTTTCAGTCACGAAGAACTTAAAAAATATTAGTAATTTTAGCTATTTGACTAATCGAAACATATTTCCATGAAATGTTCCATGAAACTTTAATACAAAATAATTTTAATATTCTTTGAAATGATGCGCAAATCTTGTACAGTTTACAAGTACTCATGTAACTGCTTCTTAAATGCATACTTACAAAGTTTGTGGTGCTAAATTCATGCAGCTAATTCATTTTCATATAACTTTGTATCCGTTTATTATTTAATTGCAAAACGATGTTTGCTCACATGTTAAATTTTCAGCTTTTTCAATGTGAGTTCTGGCAAATAATTAATTTTAGCCAAACTATTTCGTAAGTTTTATCTAGTTCACAGTACTTAAATCTATGATCCCTGAAGCTCCTGAAAATTTCTAGCAAATAAGTTACTAAAACTGGTCCAAGGAGCATTTTGAAAAATAAAAAATGTTTTAAAAAATTGAGAAAAACGAAGTTTAAAGTTCAATGCGGTTACGAATGTTAGGAAATGTTTATCCCCCCCACCCAAAAAAAAAAAAAAAAAAAAAAAAAAAAAAAAAAAAAAAACTGGTGGTCTATAGGTACTTCCTAATCAATACACGTTAGTCCCGGTTAATAGGTTCATTCCTAAAACAACATTTTAGCTGTGGCATAACTATTTAAAAGAGTAATGCACTTGTGATACACTTTCTGTGATAATCCTGTAAACTATAATGGTAGAAGCGAGTAAAAATATCGTCCCAATACTGGTGTACAAGAATTAAAAAAATATATTGCAACACAAATTTGTTGATTGGAGACAAAGTTGTACTACGACGTCCAAGCTGAACTCTCACAGATGGAATGTACACGTGGCTTCCTATATATACCGGCTAGGGCCAAAGTGGTTTCCGGGGTGGTCCGGGGCCACGAGGTAACAATCTGTTCCATCGGAACAGCAACAGCAGCAACAGCAACAACAGTTAAGAACCTACGTAGCGACTATGACTGCCCTTTTGACTTTTGAAAAACATTTATTCAACTTCCAATGTTCCTATGTTTGTGCGGGTCAAATCCTGTAACTGAATTTTAAAGCAGTTATCCCCAACCAATGGAGCTGAAATTTTGCAGACACGTTTAGTTTGGATAGCAATTCACGGTTAACTATGTGACGTAATTCTAAGTCCAAAATGGCGGTCTAGCTATTATTTATGCACTCCCATGATATAGGTGTGAAATAAAAAGGTTTACTGAGAAGAATACGAATAAAATAAAAAATAAATTAATGGTAAATAAAATTAAAATCAGGCTTTTATTTAAATGCTCATAAAAGAAGAAAATAAACTTTAAATTAAATCAAATACATCACTTTATTACATCACACAATTTATATGATATAAAAGCTTGTCACGAGATTGATCTATTTTATAAAGGAACATTTTTTTCCCTTAGAATTACTTATATCAAGATCAAGTTACCTATTGCATTCTCCTTTATCTACATATAAATCTCGTGACAAGCTTTTATATCATATAAATTGTATAATGTAATAAATTTATGGACTTGAACAAGATTTAAAGTATATTTTTTAGAGCATGGAAATAATATTTTTTAAATTTGCTATATATTTATTAAACACAAGGCCAATAGACTTAATGCGAACAAGTTTCAAATCTTTTCACGTTATTTATACATCGAAACTTCGACGTCGGTATCGTTTAGAATAAAACGTGTAAAATGCGTATTTATGGAGTTTCCACCTCTATAAATACCCATGAATTTCCCTCCGTCAATCAGCAGCCTAAGAGCGTTCCATTACAGTCTCTCACTATGTTCTTCTCCTCCCGTATGTTTTTAACAGGATCATTCTAGTTTGAGATAGATCAAAACAGGTTATTCTTATAATTGTTTCTAATTCATTGTGTCCGGCGTATGCTGCATTCCTTCCATAGGTTCAGCTATTTAAAAAACGTAATTGAATCGTTTGAAGAGCTAATTTTCGACTGATTGGAAACAAATAAATGCATTTATTGAAAACAAGATCCTCAATGAATATTTTGGTTACGGGAATTACTCATTTCATTACCTTTGTAACATTCTTTGTCAGTTTCATACTTTGAAATGATTTGTGTACTTTTGAAACGTGTAAATAATTACAGCAAAAAGACCTAGTGATCCAAAACAGGCAAAAAAAATAAATAAATAAATAAATAAATAAATAAATAAATAAAACCGGATTTTATACTGTAAAATAAGCAACTGAAGTCAAATAGCCAAAGAACACAAAATAAAAACTAACCCCACTGTCCCTATACGTACGAAAACATGTTTCTCTCTATTTTACTCTTTAATATATCCACCCAAATAGAAAAGGCATTTCTGCCTAACTTCCGGGCTCCAGTTATCAGACACTGCAAGTAGCGAGGTGAGTGGTGGTTGTTCATTCCGAACAATCATCATGAGAGCTGAGCAGGTAGTTTTTCCTGTCAAGATTCCTGACCTTCCGCTCTACACACTCCAAATTTCCGCGCCTACCAAGTGTATGTCCTCATACACCAATTTATTCCAATAGACATGCTGGAATCCGGCCATCTAGTATCACTTTGTGCCTAAACCACTCTTTTAGCAACAAATGGAAAACACATTAGTAAGTCTTCTTTTGAATTTTTCAGCTCTTTCAATGTGAGTTCTGGGAAATAATTAAATTTAGCCAAATTATTTCGTAAGTTTTATCTAGTTCACAGTACTTAAATCTATGATGCCTGAAGCTCCTGAAAATTTCTAGCAAATAAGTTACTAACTCTGGTCGAAGGAGCATTTTGAAAAGTAAAAAATGTTGAAAAAAATTGAGAAAAATGAAGTTTGAAGTACAATGCGGTTACGAATATTACGAAATGTTTATGCTCCCCCCCCCAAAAAAAAAAAAAAAAACTGCTGGTCTATAGGTACCTCCTAATCAATACACTTTAGATACCGGTTAATAGGTTGATTCCTAAACCAACATTTTAACTGTGGCATAACTATTTAAAAGAATAGTGCAGTTGTGATACACTTTCTTTGATAATCCTGTAAACTATAACTGTAGAAGCGAGTAAAAATATCGTCCCAATACTGGTGTACAAGAATTAAAAAAATATATTGTAATACAAATTTGTTAATTGGAGACAAATTTGCACTACGCCGTCCAAGCTGAACTCTCACGGATGGAATGTACACGTGGCTTCTTATATATACCGGCAAGGGCCAGGCTGGTTGTCGGGGTGGTCCGGGGCTACGAGGTAACAATCTGTTCCATCGGACCAACAGCAGCAACAGCAACAACAGTTAAGAACCTACGTAGCGACTATGACTACCCTTTTGACTTCTGACAGACTTTTATTCAACTTCCAATGTTCCTATGTTTGTGCGGGTCAAATCCTGTAACTGAATTTTAAAGCAGTTATCCCCAACCGATGGAGCTGAAATTTTGCAGACACGTTTAGTTTGGATAGCAATGCACGGTTAACTATGTGACGTAATTCTAAGTCCAAAATGGCGGTCTAGCTATTATTTATGCACTCCCCATCAATATAGGTATCAAATAAACAGGTTTACTGAGAAGAATACGAATAAAATAAAACACAAATTAATAGTAAATAAAATTAAAATCAAGCTTTTATTTAAATGCTCAGAAAAGAAGAAAGTAAACTTTAAATTAAATCAAATACATCAGTTTATTACATTGTATGATATAATAGCTTGTCGCGAGATTGATCTATTTTATAAAACAACATTATTTTTCCTCAGAATTACTTATATCAAGATCAAGTTACCAATTGTATTCTTCTTTATTTACACATGAATCTCGCTAGATATAAAGCTTTTATATCATATAAAATGTATAATGTAATACATTTATGGACTTGGATTTGATTTAAAGTTTATTTTTTGAGCCTTTAATTAACATTTCTTAAATTTACTATATATTTATTAAACACAAGGCCAATAGACTTAATGCGAACAAATTTCAAATCTTTTCACGGTGTTTATACATCGAAACTTCGACGTCGGTATCGCTTAGAATAAAACGTGTAAAATGCGTATTTCAAGTTCCCAGCTCTATAAATAACCATGAATTTCACTCCACCAATGAGCAGCCTAAGTGCGTTCCGTTACAGCCTCTCACTGTGTTTTTCTCCTCCCGTATGTTTTTAACAGGATCATTCTACTTTGAGATAGATCAAAGCAGGTTATTTTTATAAGTGTTTCTAATTCATTGTGTCCGACAATTACAGCAAAAATACCTAGGGATCCAAAATTGGCCATTCGCGGTTACGAATGTTACACCAAGGGGAAAAAAAAAAAAAAAAAAAAAAAAAAAAAAAAAAAAAAAAAAAAAAAAAAAAAAAAAAAAAACTGCTGTTCTATAGGTACTTCCTAATCAATACACTTTAGATACCGGTTAATAGGTTCATTCCTAAAACAACATTTTAACTGTGGCTTAACTATTTAAAAGAGTAATGCAGTTGTGATACACATTCTATGATAATCCTGTAAACTATAATGGTAGAAGCGAGTAAAAATATCGTCCCAATACTGGTGTACAAGAATTATAAAAATATATTGCAACACAAATTTGTTAATTGGAGACAAAGTTGCACTACGACGTCCAAGCTGAGCTCTCCCGGATGGAATGTACACGTGGCTGGCTATATATACCGGGTAGGGCGACAGTGGTTGCCGGGGTGGTCCGGGGCTACGAGGTAACAATCTGTTCCATCGGAACAACAACAGCAGCAGCAGCAGCAACAGTTAAGAACCTACGTAGTGACTATGACTACCCTTTTGACTTTTGAAAAACATTTATTCAACTTCCAATGTTCCTATGTTTGTGCGATTCAAATCCTGTAACTGAATTTTAAAGCAGTTATCCCCAACCAATGGAGCTGAAATTTTGCAGACACGTTTAGTTTGGATAGGAATTCACGGTTAACTATGTGACGTAATTCTAAGTCCAAAATGGCGGTCTAGTTATTTTTTATACACTCCCATGATATAGATGTCAAATCAAAAGGTTTAGTGAGAACAATACGAATAAAATAAAAAATAAATTAGTAGTAAATAAAATTAAAATCAAGCTTTTATTTAAATGTTCATAAAAGAAGAAAATAAACTTTAAATTAAATCAAATACATCACTTTATTACATTACACAATTTATATGATATAAAAACTTGTCACGAGATTGATCTATTTTATAAAGGAACATTTTTTTCCCTTAGAATTACTTATAT